>JXSR01S075509.1:80898-99068 GCA_000969725.1 Ophiothrix spiculata | reverse complement strand
TCATCCGAGACACATCCTCAAGCCTACTGATCATCTGGTGGCTTCTGTGCAGTGACCTGTGACACAGTGCTGACGTCACAGGAAACGGAACTTTTCAGTCTCTTTTTTATCTTGTCGTAGACAGAATTGTAGGCCCCCGCTAGATTATGGCGAAGTCCTCCTCAGTCCTCCTCCTTTATTAAGTGATGGTTTTTCAGAATTCACATAAATGGCCTCTTTGACACTGCGTTCGAACCACCTGTGTTCTCTGTCCAATACTATAACATCCTCATTTTCAAAGGTATGTTTAGTAGAATACAAATGTTGAGACATGAAACGTCGCTACTCAATTAAAAGTAAGTCCAGATGACCAGATTCAATTATTTTACTTGATCTATTACATATCAACTTGAGTGGTGAAGTGACCTTGACCCAGGCGTTGTCAAATCAAATTTGACCTAAAAATCACGTTTTTCGACCTATTTGTGTTGTTGCCCCTACCTATACGTGAGAAGGTTGATCCCATTCGGAGTTCAAATTTACACTTAACTAGATTACCTATCAGATCTGACCAAAAGCAACATACGTTTCCCGATAGTTTCCTTATAAATGCCTTGTGAGATATGGCTGAATAAAGTGTTTGTGCGGAAATACTTTAAATCGCTAGTGTATTACCATTTCATATAATGACCAGTTTGACTAATTCCCAAATTGACTACAACCATTTCGTCTATTACCACTTCGTATAATGATCAGTTTGTCTAATTCCCAGATTGCCTACATCCATTTCGTCTATTAGCATTTCATATGTGATGGCTCACACCAAAAGGGGGACTTTGAAAATGATATCAATTTTGATTTTTTCATTTTATCTGTTGCAGCATTTTCAAAATGACACCTTACTTGTTGAACGATCAAGGCGATCAAATTTTACAACAGAAAATCTGCTGGAAATTCTTCTTATTTTCTTTATTTTTTGCTGCATATTTTCACCTGTATCTTGAAAAGTGGTCTGTCGCAAAGTCCCCCTTTGTCCTCATTCTGGGTTTATACAAAATGGTCTTAGACGAAGTGAATATTAGACAATATGGGATTAGACCACGTGGCAATAGACTGAAATTTTCAAATGTTAATATCAAATGAAAGAATAAAAACGCGAAACTTGAATGCTTTTTAGAATCTTGAAACACATGTCTAGGAACGCATTTCTCAAATTTTCGATTTTTGACTTGGTTTTTGAAATATCGCCAAAAATAGGCCGAATATTTCAAAATGTAAGTAAAAAAAAATCAAAAATTTGAGAAATGCGTCCCTACACATGTGTTTCTAGATTCTAAACAGCATAAGAGATCCAACTTTTAATTTTTCTAAATTTAGTTAGGTTGTTTACAAATATAGTGGTCCAAGAACAAGGGTTTTGTGGACCTTGGTCCAAAACTGACCTAACCATCATCTTCTACATGAAAATTTACATCTAGAAATGTATACCTTTGTATGGATTTACTTATCGGTTGCTGAGTTACAAAACCTACAATATTTCAGAAAATGAGAGATTAACTGTACCCTTAAATGGTTTATGTTTTAGAATGAATCAATTCGGAAATTGAAATCAATAGTAAGCCGGGGGATTTCGGAGGTGGGAACTTCCGGTTTGAGGCATGATGGGAAAAAATTCAAAATGGCGGCTGGCGGGAAAATTCAAATTTGAAAAATTTAAAATTAACGGTTGGCGGGAAAATTCAAATTTGAAAAAAATATCAAAATGGCGGTTGAGCGGGAAAATTCAAATTAAAAAAAAATCAAAATGGCGGTTGGGTGGGAAATTTAAGCATGAATAAAAAAGAGCTTTAGCGGAAGTTGTTCGTGATTAGTCGATTCAAATGTTAAAAAGTTCATAATTGGGATTAGAATTAGAATTAGAGATCGGACAAATTTAGTTTTAAAAAATTGGTAAAAATAGAGTATAATTTGGGTGAAATATGGTATAACTTTGGAAATTTTTGGTATATTTTTCAGCGTTTGGGGGTAAATTTGGAGCAAAAGGGGTAAGATAAGAGTAAAATTTAGTAAAACTTGGGCGTGATGACGTGTGTTTGCGAGTTTTAGGATAAAATTTACAAATTTGGTTAACTCCAAGTAAAATAAGGTATAATTTGGGGGAAAATAAAGAATATTTTGTGTATTTTTGGTAAATTTAGCATGATGACGCCAAGTGTTTTGCGAATTTAAGGATAAGATTGGTGCAAATTTAGTTTAAAATTGAATAAAATAGGGTACAATTTTTGAATTGTGAAGTATTTTAGGTAAATTTTAGCGTGATGACGTCGAGTGTTTTGCGAGTTTTAGGATAAGATCGGATAAATTTTGAAAAAATGGGCTCGACATGATATATTTTTGGGGAAATGTTTAGTTTTGATGTATTTTGTGTATATTTGGTTAATGGAGTATAATTTAGTACAAATTGGGCGTGATATCGAGTGTTTTACTGGTTGTTTAGATGTTTATGACGAAATTTTTAGAAAAATCTGACACCACAGAAAATCCACGTACAGGTCAACAAAGCGCTTCTTAACTTTCCAGGTAGACCTCTCGTGAGCCTAGCTTCGGCCTAAGCCATACCTTTGCTGACGTATTTTTCGTATTTTCCATTTCTATATTCCTCGGTGTCATTCATAGCTTCTTCTAACCATTGTTGGTAGGCTGGATGGGGTATTGGTTGGGTCTTCACCATTCTCCTCCTCCTCTCCCTCCTCCTCCTCTTCCTCCTCCTCCTCTTCCTCGTTAGCATCGGTATCAGCTTCTCGGATTCGCTATCAGTTTGTCCTTCCTCGGGCTCTCCGTAAGCGAATAAATCATCTAGATTGTGGAGGTGTTTAGCCACGATTCTCCTGATGGCTTTTCGATCGAAGTCCATTTTCTTCTTGCCGTCGTCTATTTTATCCATGATTTCATAATAAATTAAGTCCTGCGGATGCAAAGCCCAGGTGGTCATCTAGGTGTTTCTGAAACAACAAATGATTGAAGAGATCCTTTACTTTCCACAAAACTTTTTCGTGAGCCTTTTCCCTGGCTTCCTGTTCATCCATGCCCTCTCTGACGTATTTGTCGATTTTTTCTTTTCTCGAATCTTCGGTATCGATCATAGCGGCCTTGAGCCAGGATTGGTAAGCCAGATTGTCATTCACAACTTGAACTTGTATTTCTTCGTAAACCGGCCTTTTTACTTTAGTTGTCCTTTTCAGACTTTTTGTCCTCCACCTCCGCCTCCTCCTCCTCCATCTCCACGTTACTCTCTCAGTCTATTTCTTCTTCTTCTTCTTCTTCTTCTTCGGATTCGGCATCGATGCGTTAATCGTCATCATCTTTATCGTGAAACTGATCTTTGTGTCGTTTTAAGTCATTTTTACAACTGTAGGTTTTATCGCACTGGAAACACGCGTGACGAGGCATGCTGGATGAGATGTTTTACTGCTCTTGTTTATTCGTCAACCGTCAATGTTAAAATGAGGAAATATAGATGCGCCTATGGTATTTATAAAATCCGCAAGATCTGCAAGAATCCGCACAAAATCCGCAGGATCCGCAAGATATCCATGCAAGTAATCCGTAAGAATCTGCAGGATCCGCACAAAATCCGCACGAAATCCACAAGAAATCCGCAGGATCCGCATAAAAATCTGCAGGATCCGCAAGATATCCGCAAGTAATCCGCACAAAATCCACAAGAATCCGCAGGATCCGCATAAAATCCGCACAAAATCCGCAAGATATCCGCAGGATCCGCAAGAAGTCTGCAGGTACCCACAAAATCCGCAAGAAATCCGCAGGATCCGCACAAAATCTGCAAGAACCAGCAAAATCCTCCTCCTCTCTCTTCCTTGAGGTTTGAACCTCCACCTCTCCCCATGTTTACCATTTTGAAGCACGCCCTCATGAGTTTCGAAGCTTGAACCCATCACACTTGACCTTCTCGACCGTTTTGAAGCATGCCCTCATGAGTTTTGAGGCTTGAACTTTCACCCTTGACATTTGACTCTTGACCTTGTTGGCCATTTAAAAGCACGCCCTCACAACGTTTGACCTTGATGTTTGACCTTTGTCCTCTTGACCTTTGACATTTGACCCTTGACCTTGTCGGCCATTTTGAAGCACGCCCTCACGACAAAAATTCCATTTCGTGCCCATTGATCCTGCGGATCGTTTGGCACGGGAATTTTGACCTTTCTTTTGACCTTTGACCCCCAGTTTAAGGTCGGACGACAGGGTCACCATTGCCACTTTTAATCGCTGGTCCAAGCAGGGCTGTGAGTGGATGTTTGAAAAAAATCTGAAAACAGTGACAAAATGCCAAAAACAGGCTGAAAGTAACAAACAAAACTGAAATTTTGACTCTTTTGAAGGCATGAAAAAATCTTAAATCAGATTAAAATCTGAACTCTTACACCCCAGTCCAAGATGAACAATTTGAGACCTTAACCTTTGAAATCAGACAAAGTTGAAAATTTGACCTTTCTTTTGACCTTTGACCCCCAGGGAAAGGTTGGACGATAGGGTCACCATCGACACTTTTGATCACCGGTAAGAGTAACAATTTGAGACCTTAACCTTTGAAATCAGACAAAGTTGAAAATTTGACCTTTCTTTTGACCTTTGACCCCCAGGGAAAGGTTGGACGATAGGGTCACCATCGACACTTTTGATCACCGGTAAGAGTAACAATTTGACACCTTATTCTTTGAAATCGGACAAAGTTGAAAATTTGACCTTTGACCCCTGGGAAAGGTTGGACTATAGGGTCACCATCGACACTTTTGATCACTGGTAAGAGTAACAATTTGACACCTTATTCTTTGAAATGGGACAAAGTTGAAAATTTGACCTTTGACCCCCAGGGAAAGGTTGGATGATGGGGTCAGTCACCTTTGATCGCTGGTCCAAGGCGAACAATTTGACACCTTAACCTTTAAAATCGACAAAATTGAAAAATAAGCAACATTTTATGTATCATAAATTATGCAAATTAGGTACTTGGATATTTCAACTTTTGACCTTGGATCTGGACTCCTAAAGGTCGACTTAATATTCGTGCAAAGTTGCGTCAAGATCGGGGGAGGTGATTAATTCACCCTAAAAAAACGTCAAGGGGGTTAGCCTTACTTTTTTTTAAGGTTTGACATTGACCCCCTCAGATTTGAATGAAACTTGGTACATGGGTAGAGCTGACCCTGGTGAATCCAAATCTGAAGTCAGAAAAATTAAATCTTGTTTAGTTTTCAAGTTATTAAAATTCAAGATTTTACGAGAGTTGAAGAACTACTGCAATCAGACATTTCTTGTGATGCTCCGGGATTCATTCGCGATGCACTCTAGATGCATCAGGAAATTCTCAAATCTATATTTCCATATATACATATCAAATTATCGACCGCCTACTCTGTTGATCGCCGACTTTATCATCCATCATAATGGAACAATTTGACACATTTACCTTTGAAATTTGACAAACGTGAAAATTAGACCTTTCTTTTGACCTTTGACCCAAAAGGGAAAGGTCTTATGATTGGACCATTTTGGAAATTTGACCTCAGATGACCTTGACTGTCCTTGCCCTGGGGTCAAGCACTATGGTCTAAGTCAGGGGTTTAGGAACTATGACCTTGACCTCAAAAAGACATTGGATGACCTCAGGTCAACTTTTTGAATTTTTTTTTTGAAATTTGACCTCAGTTGACCTTGACTAACCTTGATGGTGGGTCAAGTACTTTCTATGGTCCAAGTTTAATCCATTTGGGGTCAGGTGTTCATGAGTTATGACCTTGACCTCAAAATGACCTCTGGCCAACTTTTTGATTAATTTTGGAAATTTGACCTCAGATGACCTTTTGACCTTGACCTTGGGTCAAGTACTTTCTATGGTCTAAGTTTAATCCAAGTGGGGTCAGGGGTTAATGAGTTATTTGAAGCCATTTCAGGTCAATATACCAATTTACGGCCATTTTGAATCTGGCAGCATCTTGGATTTTCAAAATAAGTGAAATATAATGCTGAAATGTTGATACGAAACTGCACAATTTTGTCAAAAATATCCTCCGGATATAGAAGAAATGTGCCGTCATATCTAAAGGTACCTTAATAACGGCATAGTAAATTACGAGATACAGGCCATTGAAGCTAAGCATAGTCAAAAATCACGTCCAAGGTCGAATTTCCAATTTCATCAGAAAGGTTATCATTGATGTGTATTCTATCATATTAATCAGGTTCCAACATCCAAAACATAAGTAAAATGTATTAAAAACCAAGCTAAGAATCCTCTCAATTCAAGATTTACTAAGTACAAAAACTTTAAACTCGATTTTCTCAGAACTATAGTTTTCTGAATCAGCTCGATGCCTTTTACCAATTTGGGTGTAGCTTCGCAATCGAACATCCAATAACCAAAAGCAAGGTGTCATTTTAAAGCTTAAAATCTCAGCTTTTAGATGAGACCAAAAAATCAAATATAGAAAAAAATTAAGTCAATTCTATGGCCAAGTGAAAATTTTTTATTGTCATCATATCATCCAACATATAACTGTGTACAAGTAGCATATTAGAGATGAAAAATCATCTTACATGATTATTGGTACATATTGTTACAAATGTATGAAAACAGGAATATTAATATGACAGGTCCAAATTATAGTTCTTTTTTAGCAATGTTGAGCTACCAAATATTTTGTGTAACAAGTCTGTTATCTTATAATCTAGTAATATGCATCTACTAATCAATAACGGATATTTGGTGCTATAATATTTTAACCAAATAAATTTGAAAATGTTTGGTGATTTGCAGTGATTATTGGTGGATCATAGTGGTGAAAAAAGACTATAATTTGGCCCATACTTGTAAGACTTAACAGAGTTACATTATTGTTAAGTACATGCAAGTTTAGTATCAAAATAAAACCAAAAAATAACTTTTTGATTGGCACATCACAGGAGAAAAGACATTAAGTAGATTCAGATTTCTTTTGTTCAGCTTATCTGAAAGAATTAATACAACCAAAATATTTCACCTATAGATTCAGAGTTTTTGTTTCTATATTCATGAAATCGGGTTTTTTCGTCATGAAAAAGGTAGGATTAATTGTGACAATCAAATTAAGCCTAAGAACTATAATAACATGAGCATTTCACTCCAGATATCTGATATCCTCAAAGTGACAATTCTACATCACTTCCTTAAATACATTTTCATTGTTTCTTATTATGTTATTCAAATAGCACACATCATCATGGCAATAACTACCACATTATAATCTTTCCCTGATACCCAAACAATTATAACTACTGTGTAACATGACCCAACATAAAAAAATGATACATCTTCAAACTGCAAAAATTAATACTTTAGTTAAAGAAATAAACCCTCTATTAGGCAAAACAAAAAAACAAAACAGGTTTGTTTCCTGTGGGGCGCGCACATTTTGGCTTCATATATTTGCGAATTTCAATTTTTATTTGATATTTTAGAAAATGAAAATCAAAATAGCCAATTTGATAAAAAGAACGGGGAAAATTGCAACTTAAAACCCATGCGTTTTTTCAATCAAAATTTGCCTTAGCACCTCTTAAAACAATACAAAAAAATGAAAATAAAATGAAATAAGAAAACGCATTTCGCAATTAGGCTTTTTGACCACCCACAGGAAACAAACTTGTTTCTTTTTTTTTTGCCTTATAACAAATCTTTCTGATAATAAAAAACATATTGGTGAAACTTTTTGAAATAGAATTTTCCTGTTGTAATTCAATTTTTTAGTGTCATAATCCAATAAAAAGTTTCTTTTCTAAAGTGACTTAAGTGATCATTCGCATTGTTAATCCTTTAATCATGCAGATGGCGCATTTTGAAAATGAGAAGCCCTCAGGAATTCCTCAAATCTATGTCTTTCTTCAAGCAGGAAAGTTCGTCATGTGAGTGCAAGAAAGTTGTATCTTCAACTCTACACTTGAATTGCACTCTGTATAAGGTCCAGTCTTGGGTCAGTGGCTGGTGAAGTGGTTCTTTAGGTGAGTGTCACCTGAAGAGTTGAGAATTCCTGTTTCTACCCACAGTGCACCTGAATGCAATAATCAAGGAATTGACAATAGACGCCCTGCATGTAAATGCATCATCATGCAAATATACTGGATTATTCATTCAACAAAAGCTGTATCTATAGTTTTTCACCAGATACCAATTATATGATGCCAAAAGTCTGTTACAACAATTCAAATACTTTGGTAATTAAGGAGACTTGGTGATGAAAACCATCAAAAATGTTGACATCGCATACAAAAACTTCGTTGACTTCATGTGATTGAATTTGATTACGGTTATTGAATGTGAAATGGTTGGTGGGGTATTTTGGTTTAGTGTATTGATGAAATGAAATGAAGTGCAGTTGAAACCATACAAATAGTAACGTGCTCCGACCCCATAGTGGGGGAGCTTAATTACAGTGTATGGACGATTTATGGAAAATGAAATGAAGTGCAGTTGAAACCATACAAATAGTAACGTGCTCCGACCCCATAGTGGGGGAGCTGAATTACAGTGTATGGACGATTTATGGAAAATGAAATGAAGTGCAGTTGAAACAAAATAATTTTAGAAACACCCTAAAATTCTACCCAAATTCTCATGCAAAAACAGTATCAATAATTTAATATGATTTTCCTCACCAAGTCCCCAGTTATTATAAGAAAATACATTGGAATTAGATATTAGATAACAGACTTGATGCACCAAATATTTGGCAGCTCATTTTTAATTATAGATATGAACCGACTACAACCAACCACTTCAGGTTGTCTATCCATATTAAAAGCACTATTATGAGATGAAATAAACTGAACAGGTTGCTCAAATGTAAAAAATCCCACCACTGCCGCCATTTTTGGTAAAACATGACACTTTTTGACCTATTTTTGCCAATATTTCAAAATAACAAATAAGAAAAATAGATATTGCTGTCTAGATTCCAAAAGGTAAAATGGTTCAAAATTTTACTAAAGCAAAATGTAGTTAGCTTTTCCGTAAAATTTGGGCCAAAAACATGACTTTGGACCAAAATTACATATTTTGGGTCCAAAAATGACCTCTCCATCGTGTTCAGCATGCAAATCCGCTTCTAGAAATATATACTTTAATTTGGATTTAATTATCCATTGCCGAGTTACATAGCAGAAACTATTTCTGAAAATGAAGGGTTGCCATGGTTGACACTTGATTACATACTCTTACAAAATTGATATAAAACATAGCACCACAAAATTGCAGGGATATGTATCATGGTGGAGCATGGCGGAGGTGGGAGTGAAACAATCTTACAGACAAACCATTGAGGCAATCACACAGCAATCTGCAGTGCAATAAAAAGAATCTCTGTTTTTTCCCGACGATAAAATTGTCAAAATTTCAGATTTTATTTCCATTTATTCCATTAAAATGTGGTTAGAACTTGGTGCTAAGGTAAGTTATATAGGTTAGATAGGGTTGGGGTTATGTTTAAGGTTGGCAGTAGGTTTAGAAAGTTTGAGCGATATAGGTTTTGGTTCAATTTTAGGGTCAAGTTACCAAAGTTTTACAAGTCAATTAAAAGTCGTCGGGAAAAACAGGGATTCTTCTCGTTGCGTCTGCAGTGCAGATCTATCACAGGTCTGTATTCCTGTCCAACATTTTGGCAACTCTACGTGATGCAGCGGGTGTGAAAGTTCCGCTACATGATACTAAATGCTGAAAGTGCAGAGATGCCAAGCATGCATGCAAAACAAAAATACTTTGCAGATCTATTATAAATCTAGGTGCAGAATGTTTAACAGATCTGCATCTATACTCCAGTGTAAATTGCCCCAATAAAAAATTCACACACTATAGCCATCACACATTACAATATACAGATGGGGTGGGATGCATGGGTTCGCATTTTGGTACAGTGCAACCTCTTTTATCCGGACATGATGGGACCAAACAATGGCCGGATAAGTGAAAAATTTGAATAAGAGAATTGTGTGTAAATCTGCCTATTAACATATATTAAGTCTTTAAATTGGTGTAACATAAAATAGTCAATGAGAAGTGGTATAATGTGTGAATAAACTTTTTGATGGTAAAAATTACAATAATGTCCTTCAAATGCATTAAATCATGATAATAGGCAATGACAAAACATGTTTTATTCAGCCGGATAACAGAGTAATCCGTATAAATGAAGTTCGGATAAAAGAGGTTGTACTGTATTTACAAATGCATCATTCAGGAGATACAATCGCTTATCAGAATATTGAACATTTTAAGATCCATGATGCAGAAATAAAATGGACAGGTTGTATTTGTTGACCTTAGATTCTACATAACCTGTTCTCCCCTCCTTATTGTTAGGCCAAAAAAAATGGTTGTGTTGCCCTCAGCGACCGACCCTATTCAAAAATTTAAACAATAATGTCGGGAAAGCACCCAATTTTGCTCAGATTTAGTGTTTTTTGAGAAAATATTTTGAAAATAGTGGAAAATGCACCCAAATTTCATAATTTAGGTGCTTTTAATAAAATTATTAAAAAAAAAAATATTTTCCGACCGACCGACTCATTTTTTCACAAATTCCACTTGAGGGCAACACAACACATTTTTTCTTGGCCTCTTCGGTTGTTCATGAGTATATTTTCTGGTAGGCTAAATTCAATTTAAAATATTTATGTACCAATCCAGATGAATGAGAGTATACATGATCATAAAATAGATATTTTGCAAATTTCAGGATACAAAGAACAACAATAATATAATTTATCTCAATGCTTATTAATACCAAAAACACATAATGAAAATGAGTCAAAACATGTTAAAATATCAGGTGAATTGTAAACAAACCTCAGCTCATGATGTGACACAGCCAGTTAACTCTCAATGACATTTGTGACTTTCCTTTAAATAAACATACACACATACAAACAACACATTTTTATTTTGGCAAGATTTGACTATGCAGTATACCTTAATTTCATTTCTGATTTTAGCGCAAACCCGTATAGGTGCCTATCTACTACTAGTTCATCATGCATTATGAAGCAAGGAATCGTCTCACTTTGCCGCCACCAGATGCATGTATCTGTACTGATCTATCTCAAAGTGACAAGGGCACCCAACAAATGCCACATTCATCCGTCTGCAGTGCATTTTGCACTGTAAGGGTACTGCTCCATATAATTTAAAGCACATGATTGAATGGTATCAGGTTTAAATTGAGATTCCATACCACTTCCAGTACCCTTACAGTGCAAAACACACCGCACCGCAAATGGATAAAAGGAATCTGTCCTTTACTCCAAGGCTCTCCATGGGTGACAATCAAGGCACTAGGCACTCCCATAGAAACTACACAGTGGTCTGAATGAGCAGTGATTCTCCCTTAAAGTTAAATCCCTTAATCAAGGCACTAGTCACTTCCATAAAAATGACACAATAAATAGTGATTCCCCCTTACATCCCATACATCTGATGCACCTGGACCACTGCCTTGATGGCATCCAATGTTCACGCTAAGGCCGTATGTCTCGAAATTGGCGCAGAAGATCAAAAAATTTGCGCAACGAGTTCCCAAAATAAAAAGTCAAAAATATGGTTTTGGTTACACACAGCGTTCACTTATTTCAGTTTTATTCAGATTATATTCAAAACCACTCTCATTTATGAGGTGATCTTTCCGAAATCGGCAATGGCGAGATGTATATTTTGCTTTTATGTCGCTATGGCGCAAAGTCATAATTCTTAGTGGGAACACTGATGGCATCAGCAACATGCCATCAGTGCATGCCATAGCTGCACATTGGATTTGGGTGGGGGAGGAGGCACATTTCTGACATAAACATTTTCTATTAGTATAAGGGTCAATTTATACTTTGCCTCCAAACAAAAACAAAATTTTTTGCTACCAAACATTATGTTGTGACGTCAAACTATTGGCGGCCATAGGTGTCAAAAAGGTGTCTACAAAATTGATAAATGTGTTTCTTACAATGAAAAAGGTGTCTAAAATACCTAAGAGTGTGTAAAACCCATAACAGTATCTACACCCAAAATCAATAAGTAACTCCAAATGACATGTGAATTCAAGAAAGGTGTCTAAAACCAACAACATCTAGATGGTCGCCCAAAGTTTGATGTCACAAAACAAAATGTTTGGTAGCAAAAATTTTGCATGGGGCCAAGTATAAATTGACCCTACGATTTCAAAGATACTACCATAGTTGTTTGGGTGTTGACCTTAAAGCAGCATATATATGGAAAATTACATGGCCTTATTGACAAATGGATAGCAATTAAGGCACAGTTGATTTCTTTGCTTAAATTATACAGAATAATTTACAAAAGTCTAGACAATTCTAAGATTGTCCAACATTCTTATTAAAAATTAAAATCTCAAAATGGAATTCATTATAACATGATCCCTACACTTCTTCCTAATAGCACCAGAAATATTACCTCATCATAGTGTGACCTTTGACCTTGTGACCTTTGATCCTATGACCCCTATGGGTCAATAAATGAGACCATAATGTACCTAGTGCCCCATGTTGTTTCCAGTCCTTCATGGTAGTGAGTTAGCCTTCCTGGATGCATGATAGTGTATCCAACAGGGAGTCCTATACAGCTACAGTTGTAACGAATGAAGTGTGCACCGCCACCCTGCAGGGAAAACAAAACAATACGAAAAGGGTATTGTTACAAAGAGAACTAAAAATGGAAGAGTTGAAATTGCTAACTTAGTAAATTATTTATATATATATTATCATCATCCGGTTGGAGTCTGCATATCTTCTTATTCACTTGGCATACCATGTATGTATAATATACTTTGGCTATATATATATGTGCCCCGTCATATTTAAAGGTACCTTAAGGTCAGCATAAAAAATTACGGGATAAGGGCCATTGAAGATGAGCATAGTCAAAAATCACTACCACGGTTGAATTTCTAATATCATCGGAAACGTTACCTTTGAAGTGTATTCTGTTCATATTAATCAAATCGACATATGACAAATGTTTTATAAGCCGAGATAAAAATCCTTTCTCCATTCAAGTTTTACCAGTACAGAACTTTAAAGTTGATTTTCTCAGAACTATAGTTTTCTGAATCAGCCCGATGCCTTTTTGGATGTAACGTAACTTTGAGATCAAACATCCAATAACCAAAAGCAAGGTGTCATTTTAAAGCTTAATTTATAATCTTTCCGATGAGACCCAAAAAAAAAATCCATTTTCATTTTGGGACCCTTAAGGTACCTGTCGATATGATGGGATACATATGTTTTGTATAAAACAAATAATGTGAAACAAGCATATGTATTTGTGGACAATCCTATGTATGGAAACCATCCAATGTGTTTGTGTAGGATTCATAACTGCACTTAACTTGATGCTCAACAAACTGAACAAAAAAATAATTAACTGAACTTGGAGATGTCAAATCACTCTTGCTAAAATCCATTAATAGCCTGCGTAAAAGCGCAATCCAATCTAATAAGATTATTTCTACTTTTACGCAAACAACTGCGCGGTCATTATCAGGTAACAATGAATCTTATGACCTGCGTATGTGATGTCATTAGCGCTGAATGCGTTTTCTCATAAAACGCCAAATCAAGCGCGCGTATGCACCACACACACGCGTGTTTATCATATTACGCAATGATCGTTATGCCTGGACTGATTGAAATTTTCTAATAGGGATAAGTAGGACTTTAAGTATGAAATAAGTTTAATAAAGTGTTTCTTTATAAAATCACGCATAAAAGGCATTAAAACGTCGAAAGACGGTTATTAATGAAAATAATAACTTTGCACAATCTTTTAATTCGGTCATTGCTTAAAATTGTCAGTGTTTGTTTTGTGCCTCAGTACTTTTCTTTGGGAAAACACCTCCGATTTTAAACAATGACCTCAAAAAAGATGGTGCCTGGTGCCCAGTTATTATTGTTGATGGTCATAAAAACATGATTGTTTCCTTGTTTGTAATCACTCACTTAGCTGATACCTGATATGTTTCTTTAAATAATATGGTTCAGGCCAGACAATAACAGAAAATTGTGTTTTCAACAGAGGTAAACATTATTTGTGATATTCAAATATTAAAACAAAAACACAATCAGGCCTCAAAGATAGTTGTTACTTTTTGTTCAAAAGTAAATAAGATTAAAAGGTATCAACAAAGCCAAACATAAACATTAGCTCATTGCAAATGTATTACTATTGGCACACTCAAAATGTAATGCACTTAATTACCATGGATCTAGAACAATTGAGGAAATTAAAAATTAAGTACTAGTAATATTTAGTAGGACAATATCACTGTCCACTGCCAGTTATCATCTGTGACGGTCACAAAATAGGACAACTGAGTGTTGTAGAACAGTATTTGTTAAGTGTCTGTGATTAAATGCTATCTTGATGACTTCATTTATATGTTTGTTATGTGGGGTACAAAATGGTTGGGAGTAATGGGCGTGGTGCAGATAAGGGAGGGAGAACACCTTGGCCTTTATCTATTGAGGATCAGAGTTAAGGCAGTCTCCCTGCATCTGGAACCAATGTTCTGGGTTACAGGTATTGACATGGTATTAAACTACACATTACAGGTAGCCTCCTGGCATCTGGTACCAATGCATTTGTGCCAGGTTATATATACTGATACTACCTAAATCTGGCATTTGAATGCCATGCCAAGTTAACTCACAGGATCTACTAGTTCTTATCTATGATTGACTTGTGTTTGATGCCATACCAATAGTGACTTCAAGGTTATACAACCAACAATAGGTTCAGGATAGCCAACAGGTGTGGCAATAATCCCTGGTGAAGGTCACTTTTCTAGACCATGAATGGCATTGTCAGGGGCGGACTGGTTTCTCAAACCGGCCTTGGCAAAAATTATTAAAGCAGCCCTTTCGACCATGGCAGTGAAGCGAGCGTAGCATGTAACGGATGGGTTCAAAGGGCCCGCCTTAGGGCCCTGGTGGTGGTCCAGGGGGCAAATTAAGGGGTCAAAGAACGTGGGTTTAGTGACTAAGTTCTGTAAGTCCTTTTCGGCCCGCAACACCTATACCAAACTTATAACCAAAGTTATCTTGAGTTGAGTTAAGGTCTTAAGTCTTCAAGTCTTCTTCCCTTTCTTCTCTTCTCTTTTTTTTTCTTTCTCCTCCTGTCCTCTTTTCCCCCTTTCTTTTCTCCGTTTTCTTTCCTCTTTCTTCTTTGTGAGTAACCAGCCCTGAGCAGCCCAAAACCAAGTGGCCCATGTGGCGATCGCCAAAACGCCACCGTTGCAAGTCCGCCTATGGACATTGTCAAGGGTGGCCTTTTGAAGCTCATTCACACATGCTTGTAACTTTCCAATACAATGACTCATCTCTGTACCTGGCCTGGTTGGCCTTGATGAAGGGTTGGGAATGAAGGAAATCTAGAGTCATTTACAGACAATATTTACTACTTTTATTCACCAGTTTCACTCCATTTTGTGTCAGCACTTGTTTAATTTTTGATTTTACAATCTAACAATATCTGCATTTTGTGTAGTTAGTCTTGAGAAAAGATATAAATTTCAGTTAATAAAAGGTATCATACTCTCAACATTGTGTTTCATACCAACATCACTTCGAAGGTTACAAAAATTCACAACAATCTGTACAAAATTGAGCACCCGGATTATTACATGTAGTTGGTCTTGATAAGGGAAAGGCAAACTACCAATAAATGTTTAAGTGGTATATATCAGTCTCACTGATGCTATCATACACACCCGTGCTCCTGATATCATTAAAGCACCTTTACAAGGCCACACAACCTACAATAATCGACAAACAATTACGGGTTGTAAGATGTGATAGTTCTTGATAAAGGAATTACTTGTGTATCCAACTGGTACTTGGTACTCTAATACGCAGATTTTGGGTTTCCCAACCGGAAATCAACTGAGCCCGAAATTTAATCCCACAATGCACTGATAAAGGATAATGATGTACCCAAATAGGTGTAAAATGAATGTGCACTACCATCCATCCCAAACAACAATTCAAATTACCCGCTGTCATGTATATGGATTGCAGGAGCTGATGTCACGGCTTATTAGTTGTACAGGCAAAACTGTGTTTGGGCTAAAATTTCGGTACAGATTGACTTCCTGTTGCAAACCCTAAATCCACGTATTGTTGCCACGTGATACTTTAAACATACATGAAAATCAGTCCCAGATCAATCCAGACTGGGCTTGTGGCACAGCCTGGCAAAACTCTAGCATATGGAATGCATATACTTTGCAGCTTACAAGCTTTGGTACCACAAAGCTGCATATAAAGAATGACCAAGTTCACTAGTTTTTATCTGCCAGACTAACTGACAGCTAAGGTGTCTGATACTAACAACACCCTAGAGGTCAGCAACTCACAACAATCTGTTCAGAATTTAAGGTCATTAGGTGTGGCCTGGTCTTGTTGAAGGAATGGTATATTACTATAGTAACTGGTACCTGGTAAGAGGCCTGATCATGATTTGCTGCGGTTAGTTCTTATCAGTCTCACTGATGCAATCCTACACACCCTTTAATGATACCGATAGTACCTTCATGGCTGTAAGACTCAATAACTGATTTCAGGTCACTAGGTGTGGTCAGCCATGATGAAGGAAGGTAGCTCTATCATAGCCCAACTGCCACCTCAAAATATCTTCATTTATAGATGAGTTGACATAGGACGTCATGCCCGGCAATGTGCTCTGTCATATCCATTGTTCTTTACCCGACACTTTGCGTGCGCAGGTTTTATTTAGGACACATGCATTCAAAATTCACCCCAAATCAAGTAGGGCTTTTGAAATGTGCTGCAATTATTTTGTGTTCCCTCATGCATATCTCTAGACTAGCTCCTTACCCGTGTTTATAGACATCAGTGTCAACTCATCTATACAAACATTCAATACGCTGATCAAATGATGGATTTATTCAAACACAGAAATTCAAAACAATACTTGTTAAGAAGCTTTTCCAATGGGATTGTATTGGAAGTAAGCATATTCAGAGCTTATGACCTCTTTTGGTCCCAATATTTAAATAATTACTACAACTACTAAATTAATACTGCACTGCATTTGGACCCATTTTTTTCTAATTTTTTACATGTGGCACACAAATCTAACTTATCTGTACCCTCCTCAGTGACACACATCTAACTTATCTGTACCTTCCTCAGTGGCACACAAATCTAACTTATCTGTACCCTCCTCATTTTTGTGACACCTTAAAGGAGCATGGTTCGATTACATCAACCTTTTTTCAATTTTTTTGAGACTTTGGTACCAAAATGTTGCTCATATTTTCTCATAACCCATGTAAAATTTCACTGCTGGATTATGGTCCATTTTGGAGATTTTCATATGAAAATGTGTCTAATTATGGTATTACCATAATTAATTTCACACAATAACATATAGGCGGCTGTGAAATACAAAATTGCCCATAAAATCAAAACGGTTTGACTGATTCGGCTGAAATTGAAAGTTAAATCTCTTGAGTGGTCTTCTCTCATATTTTGTTGAAAACTCAATTTTGACAAGTTGGACAAGCTCCTTTAAATTCAATCTTCTATTTGATATGGCCCATTCTGACCAAAGTTGCGACTAAAATTGTCTCGCTGAATATGATTTTAAAGCATGGGAGGCAATCAATTTATTTCCTTTCTTTTGATAAATCTGATTATGCCTGTGTTAATTATACCAACAGGAAATTTACCCATTTTGAGGCTACTTTGCTCCCCCTTGTCCAGATATAATTGGCTAAATGTCCAGGAAATCTGTCATGTAATTCACCTGCAGTAACCAGAGACTCTGAATATTACTTCAGAATTGCATTACAACTCGGGAAATATGGCATAATTTGGAACAATTTACAAGTTAGACTCTGTGGATGAAAGAAGAAAAACACCTCATTATCATTTCCAGATCAATCAAGGGTACCCGCTATATCGCTTAATGCAGTGATATCGTATCGATTTATGAAGCATTATAGATGTGAACCATCAATTACACAAAATTGATAGCTATGGCAATTAAAGGGCATTGGATAAAATTTTAAATTTTATTTGAGTTTGATTTACACTTCATATGTTAGAAAATAATAGTC
>JXSR01S075509.1:15942-29121 GCA_000969725.1 Ophiothrix spiculata | reverse complement strand
AAGAAATATTTCTTGGTCTTGAGGCGAACCTTTCGATTCCACCAGATCAAATCCTGAAGATGGTCATTATCATAACCAAGATTTTTTTTCATCTGGTCCCTGTATCTATACCAGACACGAAGAGATTCTGCCAATTGAGTATTTTTCAACATATTCAAGACACAATCAGGAGCATCTGCCTTCCACAAAACCAATGTATCATTATTGAAATGGGAATAGAAACTTGATCAAGCAACACTGTGGTGGCTGGACCAGGGCTTGAACCAGACACCTTTTCATTTCAAGTCAACTTTGTTACCACTGCACCACAATGGCTTACACAATGAGCGACAATTTACATACCAGAAGCCATTCCTGTGGACGGCGAAGAACAACACAAAGACTTCCTCACTGACAAATCTGTGGTGATCAGGCCAGGGCTTAAACCCCAACCTCCTGATTTCCCGTTTAATGTCCCACCTCATTATTCACACTTTGCAGTTTTAGCACTACAACTTTCCATTACAACATGATTTTAAGATTTACTGAAAGTTATAGAGCAATTTTTGAAAAAATATGGTTATACTGATTTGTTTTCTCTACCACATTTTCTTTTCAAAGTGGTGTGCATTGATCAAAAGTGTAAACAAAATCAACTGCCATTTGATCTACTCAGTGCTGGATTTTAAGGGGTTTTACTTGCACAAATGCAAGTAAAATTTGCTCTGTGCAAGTGAAATTTTGTGTACCATTGAGTGCAAGTAAAATTATGAGTTTTTTTAGCTTATTTTTAAAGGAAATTCTCATCTGTGCAAGTTACTTCAAATGTCAAAATTGGGCATATTTACTTAATATTAAAACTTCCATCCCCTTTTATTAAATGGAACGGTCCAAAACTTATAATGAAATGACACAAATAAATTTATTAGCATTGAAGTGTAGTTTGCTCCATATTTTTTTAAGCTAACAAAATCTGCATCTTAAAATTATGGCTGCTGAAAGATGGAATATTGATTCTTTAATACTGAAATACTTCCTATTTTGAAGTGGGCTAATACCATAGCCGACCCATTAATGCTAGATATTTCATTTTTGACATTGTTGTTTGTTCTACATTCGTATAAGCCAGCAAAAAGCCTAATTCCAAGGAGTGCCAGATATCCAATTTATACCTGATATGCTTGTGATAAGATAATATGCAAGATTATACCTCCAATGTTTGCTGTATATTAAGTAGGCTCTAAAAGGAACAAGTTTACAAACTTAAAACAAAAAAAATACTGTATTCTGGTCGCATAGTTTTTCTTTTCCACATTTTAAGACTATTTGATTTGTCCCTTACTTTAATCTTTAGATTTAAGTTTTGTTGATATTATTGGTAGCTATACAATTAAAAAAAAATATGGTAATGTCTTGCTAGGCCAGCTCATTTATGGATATTCACTTTTGAATGATTTAATTATCAACTTGAATACTGCATGTGATGTATGTTTTCTTGCATGGGGTAAAATCTAAAAAACAATTTCCATTGCCGGGAATGTTGAAATTTGGTTTTACAATATCGAACAGATAAGAAAGGTTTATTATATTAAATAACCTTACATCTGAGTTTTCAAGTTATCATCAATTAGGCCAAAACAAATAAATTGTTTGGTTGTCCTCCACAAATTTCCACAATCACGGGCAGATTTTTTTTCAATGTAAGTCAAAGCTACACCAAATTATTATCTCTATATATAAAGATGCAAATAAGTCTACTGTAGCGAAAAACCTCTTTAATACAAGTTTAGAAACAGTATTAAAATGTAAACAAAATGAAAACAACAACTTAAAAAATATTTTCAAAAGATCAAAATTCTCAAAGAAAAAAAACTTTTTGGAAATCAAAAAGTTAGGAGCGGTATACTTTTGTACAATAAAAACTTTTTTCGGTTTCAAAAAATAGTGGCGGGCGGTTTCGAGGACAACCAAACAACTTTTTTTTGCCTTAAAGGAAAATGATGTCATCATATATGACGTCATAGCATGCTTAGATGGTTGGTGACCCCCCCCCCCCCTTTTTATTACTGAATTTTGAAGTTTAGACTATAATCTATTAACTGGGGAAAATAAAAAAAAATCTAACTATAGGTAGGAACTTATCACCGCGATCGCCCTTAAAGCAATTAATAGAAGTCTGACAAAACAAAACAAAAAGTGTCACAAGTATCAGTACCCAACAATACTGCAGATGTATCCTTATCAGCCCAGTGGTGTGCCCATACCTGCAGCAAGCATATCCAACAAGGGAGGCTAATGTGAGAGGTGTATGCGGAGGAAATCTAGCTGGTTAGACCTATTACCCTGGGTCTGGCTGGAAACCCAGACAATCCCCGCGATTATTGCTACCACAAATTGAGAGGCACCTGTATACTGATAAAATTACATCGCTTCGGAATCTGGATTCATGCAGATATGGTCTTATTGTCTCATAAAAGTAATATGTACCTTGTCTTTTGAAAAAGTGTTATCAACAAAGACTTGGATCATGAGGGGCTATGTTCAGGGAAATACCATAGGCTTAATTTGTCAAGTTTGGAAAAATGAATAACATGCTTTGATTGGTGAGACACCTGTGAGCTGATAACATTACATTAATTGCTTGTTTACAAACAAAGATCAAGTGTCCCTAAATGAAATGATATCTTGCCTCCCTAGTTATAGATAGCATCAACAAAGCAACTGGAACATCATTTTTACGCACAAAAGAACTGTCTGGGGAAAATACTTGGGGTGGATGTCTGGATAATAACTAACAAAGGTCTTGAATAAACCCAGAAGGCAGATAATATGATCCCATTGCTAGGAGAAATTAAGAGGTACCTGAGCACTGATAAACAGTGGTGCTATTGTCCAGGCATTATGATGTTTTGCTCAAGATTATTTTCAAATAGCATAGGGGCTTCATGCATTCAACTGGCAATGACTGGTGGTAGGCTGTATTAGTGCTGGGGTCCCTCTCAGTGCTACAAGGGGCATCGGAAGGAAAATAAATGTAGTGCGGCCCTTAGTCCCTTAGTAAAAGTGGCGAGGCCTGTGGCCCCTCGGTTATTAAAAATAAGGGAACAACTAAGCCCCAAAAAACAAATTTGTAAGGCACAATGTTGTGGTTATCAATGCTAGGAAAATAATAAAACGCATCAAATTGAATTAAATTTATTTATTTTATGTTTTTTTGGCCGAAAAGTGGTGCGGCCAAAGCGCACATGGCCCATACGGTTCTGAAGCCCCTGAGTGCCACTGTTGAATCAGTTGGATTGGCATCTAAACCATAAGCTTTTCACTTCCAAGTGTCTCCTTGTATACCAGGAGCCTTCACAAAGAACCACAGAGGCACATGCAACAAAGAAGGCAACTATGTATCACTTTATATCTTTCAAGCTTATAGTACCCTGTGTTTAGTCAAACAAATCATATTTGTCCTATTGATACTGCGGCTCATACTTTAATTCTCTCCTTAATATGACATGTCAATTGTACTTCAATGTTATAATGAAGGAAATCACTTGATTAAGCCCATTACCTGACGTCTGGTACTTAATTAGGGGCTGGGCAAGCACTGAGCATTTGACCTGTTTACCTGACTTGGGTTGGTAAAGGTCTCAACCCCAAACTTGTCACATGAATATCAGATGGTGGGCGGATTCCGCTCAGTATTTGTAGTTTTGCATAAGAAACAATTCTGTCCCAAAATCTTTTTGTACAGTTTATAAGGCCAACTATTTAATTTTTTGTATATGGTCTGTTTACAAGACAAATTTTCATTGTAAATCTGAATTTACTACACAGAATTCTTGTTTATGACATCTTATATTAATACTAGATATTATCTCCTTTCTAAAGCCCATTAATCAAGCACTACAGAATATCATATAATGTTAACTGGAGAAGTATCATCAGACACCGACATAAAGCAGCACCGATCTTCTAGCATTTCAAAGCTAACTAAATCTATAGCAGAACTGAATCATACTTCATAAGTGTTGATCAAAGGCTACCTGTGTATTTTGATAGGGTCAAATATAACTTGCCTCTGAATATCGGATTCAACGTGGTATAGTACACATTTGTTCAAAATCTGTTGCTTAACTTGAAGATTACAAGGTGTATTACACTTTTCCTATTATTTAGTTTTAACCAACTTCTTAAATATAGGTCAAATAATTAGTCGTTCATTTTCAGTCTGAGTAAAATGCTACCCTGGGCTTACTCAGGCAAGGTGCCAAATTGTACCCCACATCCAACATGGCAACCATGAAAATATGACACCATGGTAACCGATATAAATACACTGATTAAAATACAACCATTGAGGTTATCGACTTCCACACTACATTTCATCACCATACTAATGAAAAATATTAGCAGGACCAGAAACCAAAATGAAGGACTGAAATGTAAGCCATACGTATGTATGCAATATTGCAGCACTGGGCGACAGTGATAACGCTGATTGTTCCAAAAACTGCACATGAAATGTGACAACTTACATTTGTCAGAAGCATTTTCTAAAAACATATCCTGACAGTAGGTCGTCATGTGAGTGCAAGAAAGTCGTATCTGCAATAGCTGCCATTTGTCATAAATTTGGATTGCACATTGTATAATCTCCAGTTTTGGGTCAGTGGTTCTTAAAATGGTTCTTCAGGTGACACCGGGTGACGGTGTCACCAGAAGAACCATTTCAAGATGACAGGGAACAATTTGAGGGATTTTTCACATTCTTGTGACAAGGTGTAAAATAAATATAACTTAGGGCAGCCGTTGCAGATACGACTTTCTTGCACTCATATGACGGTAGGTGTTGGTAACATTAGGCATGTTATGTGTCATATTCAGTAACCCACTTTCAACCAAGGTAACCTACTTTTTGCTTTGCTCCTCAATCAGTTTGCCAACATTAGGCATATTATCATACATTAGAAAACTTGTAGATCATATATCATATGCATGTTTGTTTTCACTCATGTTATGAACATGGTTACTGACATAAATGACTACATTTTCCAAGGCCTTGCCGTGGCTTCTGTGGTTAACAAGTAATCATCATAAACAGAGAAAATCCAAAATTGTCAGCCTAAAAGCTAAAAAGGATTGTAAAACTGAAACCGAAACATTCAGATAAAGATACAACAAAAATAAAGACCCGAGACATTGAGTTGGCTTGAACCCCTAACCTCTTGATTACAATAACACTGTTTATACCACTGTGCCACATATATAGATGACCATTTTTCTCCTACTAGTTGTAAATTCAGCCTCTTGTCATTTTCACTTTTTCAAAGATTTATAAAACACCATGTTATAAGGATTTTAATGACACCTCACTGAATTTGAAGTTCACTCTGCTTCCATAAGTTAAAGGGGCAATTCATGATCCACTTTTCATCCTCAAGGTCACCTCTATCAAAATTGAGTTTTTTAGCTTATATGAATTGTCGACTGGTATATGTTACGATCCCCAAACCATTCTTTAATATGTGCTTGCATTTGTGAGAAAAGTGAGAAAATGTGTCATTTTCTAATTATTGCCAAGGCCCGACAGTAATTACAACACAGTAGCCTATGGGGATTTTCAAAATGCTGAAAAGCTTGTAACTTGTAAACGAATGGTCAGAATCAAGTGAAATTTTCAGTATATATTCATAATGTACTCTTCTTATTATTCAGCTAGAAAACAGGTGATGTTTTTGTCATATCAAAATTATGAATTGCACCTTTAAGTTATGATTCATCAAAGCTTGTCATGGAATAAAATGTGAAACAGAGATAAACACATCAAATATCAGAAAGCCATACCTTTTTGGTAGATGTTCCTTAGAACATGTAGATATATATCATATTTATGATTTTTTTCTTGAAATGAAACTTTGGAGGTGTGGTTTGAAGACAGCATTGAAAATGTGAATCTGCAAAAAAAAATCACTTAGGGACAAAAGCATACTTCAGGTCCCAACATAACATGACTCTAACCAATGATCAGACCATATCTCACTAACCATGAACTGACCCAATTAACTAACCATGACCTGACACCCCTAAATATACCCTACTCAAAAATCAAGATTGATCGTATCCCCGGATACAGACCCAGGTCTCTAACACTGATCCAAACCAGTACTCACTGAATTTATTGCATATATGTGGACCGCCGCGGCAAAAGGGTGCAGTTGTCGGCTCGTACATGTTGCTCCTTGAGGCATATCTGATGTATGCTATTTGTATGCATCAGATATGCTACAATGAGCAACATATAGGAGCCGACAACTGCACCCTTTTGCCGCGGCGGGACACATATCTACTTGCCCATACATAATAAAGAGAAACCTAGGGATTTTGTCCATGCTTTTATTCTTGCAGAGAGATTCAGTGAATTATAGAACAGACCTCTTCTCTTCCAGGCATGAAATTGAAATACCATGCAAAAACAGACAAATTGTGGAAAAAACAAGAAAACAGGCTAAAAAACAGGAAAACACATACATTTGGCCACAAAAAACAGGAATTCCTGTTTAAACAGGAAGATTCTCATGCCTGCTCTTCAACCACAAAAATAAGTACAAAACTGAGAAATTCACATTGTGGGGACTTTTTGATCAGGATGGAATACTTCTGATGAACACATCACTGCCACCTCACAAATTTGTTTGTTTATTTGTTTGTTTTCCTTAGAAGTTAATCCTCCCCAAGTGGGCCACCTGTTATGAAATGTCCAGTGTGTACCAGTCAGTCAAAGAAAAATGTCAGCAAAGTACATGCAACATACTCCCATGCCTAAGATCGTCATGTGAGTGCAAGAAAGTCGTTTGAATTTGAAAAATCCCTCAAAACATTACTGTCTTATGTCAGTGGTTCTTGAAATGGTTCTTCAGGTGATGGTGTCACCTGAAGAACCATTTCAAGAGCCACTGACCCAAGACTGATGGAGATTATACAGTGTGCAATCCAAATTTATGACAAATGGCAGCTATTTCAGATACGACTTTCTAGCACTCGCATGACAAGATGATGTGCTGGAATTTTCTGAATGTAAAGACTTGCACTAGAAACGTGGGTTACATCAAAATGTAGTGTAGATGACAGGCCACAATATGGGACTTACATAATTATGTACCCGAGTAAATTGAAAAAAATTAAAATTACTTTAAGCACTGTGGGGAGCATGAATTCATACATTAATATCATGTGCACCTTGTGTACCCAATTTAAAATGATTTGCTGAGGATATCACACAGATTAGAAAAGAAATTCTCCACCAGGAAATTGACATTGGCACTATGTATCGCAGATATCCACAGATATTAGGACCTGTATAGTGAGCCTTATGAAGTCAGAGAGAAGTAAAGGAGCAATGCGAACCTTATGTAATCAGCAGCAATGGTATTTGAATGATTTGAGTCTTGTGAAATCAGTAGTAAAGGTGTATGCCAAGTGGCCATTTTGTGATGCGGTTTCTACGGAGCAAAGTTTAGCCTTGTCAAATTGGATATTGACATGTTGATTTCAAAAGGATTTTCTCATTGTACTGAATTTCTGTTGAGGAACAACCTATATATGTGTTTGTACTAGCAGTAATTGCATGAAACGCCCCTCCTTTCCTTTAGTATAACAACCTAAATTGTAAGGAAATTTTCAGTATTTATAGCAAGCTTATTCATGTGTTACTTTTATGGTAATGTGTCATGCCTACCTAATCTTTGTCAAGGACTTTTCAGTCCTTGGTCTCTCCAGATAGAAGTGATGAAGGTGCAAGACAGTTAAAGACTGACATTATGGCCTATAAGCTCTTTCATAATTTGATTAGTTATTGGTTTGTCTAAGCATCAACAACACATAAATGATCTATAATACATTGTAATATGAATAGAAACATGAGGGCTGTTCAATAAGTTCGTGTCATTAGGTAGAAGGAGATGCGCTATAAGAGTTCTTATTAATTTGCTCAATTGATGAATATTCGGAAAATTTCAAATACATATCTCCTTTTGTTTTCATTTTACAGAAACTTGAAACTTGCCAGCAATGAGGATAAAGTGCCTTGCCGAAGTTCACAACATGTTGACACAAGCGGGGCTCAAACTCACAACCTATGGATTATGAGACGGGCGCCTCTTCCACTCGGCCACACTCCATCTTCACGACCCTTCTCAATACCTACACAGAACTTTTTAACTGACTTCATTTATGTAGATAACCTGGCGATATAAATGTTCAGTGTACAAAGTCTCTGCAATGTCCTAAAATAACCTTAGTGCGACTCTGATAACATAATCCTATAGCGCCGTCCCTGGAGGCACCTGATACCAGGCACTGGTAATCAAGACTGGGGCATGATGGGTAAGGGGATGTCCCTGGTAACGTCCCTGGAGGCACCTTACACCAGGCACTGGTAAATAACACTGGAGCATGATGGGTAAGGGGATTCCCCAAGAGTAATAACAGTGAATTAAGATTACAACGCATAATAGGATTATTAAATTAAGCAATTTTCCAAAAAGTAATTTAGAACTTGGTGTTTTGACATTGCCTGTTATTGTATCACATAATGACAATGTACAGTAATGAAAGAATGTCTAGCTGCATGTTCAAATAATGTCAAAATAAATCAAATAAAGTCACATTTTTCTGGATTATTTTCCTCTACAATAACTTGATGAACCTTACATAAGTAAATCTGGGTAAACCTGAACTGATAAGATCTTACCGTGCTCTGAATTGCAAGCAAAATTCTTGATAAGCAACACACTCTTGTAAATGTAACCTACTTGTCAACATAAATAAGACCCTCCCTTTCTGTCGTGGTAGGCTCCATTTTATACACTGCCCTAGTCTCAATGGTGCCTCTCAAAGACCCACTTCTTAATTAACTAGATCATTTTTGTAAAATATTGGATACCATATTTTTTCTGTATTTTCCATATCTCTAAGGTAGTTTTAATGGTGTCATTTTAAATCCACCCATTGCACAGTGGTCGGCCTATTTGTTACAAACATGCCCTACAGGAGATGGTCTTGGAAGCCCATGTAAAAGGTATCACAAGGCAAGGATTTGATGGGCTTGATGTAGCCCTATCCTTGCAGCGAACTTTAAGAAAACGTACCCTGATTGTGATGCTAGTGGTATGAAATAGGGAATATTTCTGTGCACTCTACATGCAGAGCTGACTAAGTACCTTAACTTGCGGTATGGATCATATATTGCACTATATCAGATACAATCCAAGGAATGGTATGACTACAGGAAATTGCTGCGATATCAAGCTTAAGATAAGTCCATTTGATTGTAATTGGCATGGCATTTACAGCATAAGACGCCATCCATATGGGCGCCTGCCTGCGTTGCAAGGCTGACCTTGAGGCCAATACCCTGTCCTTATTGTAATCAAACAGTCAACGAGAAAAAAATGTGTTGAAAACGTCATGAATTCTGATCTTCCACTGCCTATGACATTTGAATGTCGCTAGCTAAATTGTATCAGCTTGGATTTGAAATAAACATTTGTATCTCCCAACCTAGAATATTCACAGGTTGACAATTTTTAGGATTGCCAGAGTGTATGTTAAGGTCGGTTTTAGGGCTTCTGCAAACTTGATATTGAATTGGATTTCTCTGATTTACACCTAGTCAGAAATGACATCTATTCTAGTGTGTGCAACTGTCTGATACCATGAGAAAAAATGACTGTACTTTAAGTCAATATGTTTAATTGATTCCAAAACTAGTTAGATTTGCCAAAACTTCCAATTCACTGTTATCAACTAACCATCTACGTAAAATGCATGCTCCAGCATATGGGATTTGTAAAGCAAGTCTTCCAAAGGGGGAGGATGAATTTCAAATTAGCCAGCTAATCAAGCACTTCCATCGAATATCCATAAACCCTTTGTAAAAGATTGAATCTTGCACAGAATATCAATTTCTATTGGCCAGTTCATTTTGAATTCATTCTCCCCTGTTAGACACATTTCAAAAGCTTTTGCTGGGAGTCGGAATTTCAAGTGATGAAACCATGGCATATAGGCAGGAGTGTACATCAGGGCGTTTTGTTCACATCCGGGACTTTTGCCCAACTTAGCGCGGTGAAAACATTTTCCGATTTCCCATTCAACTCAATGGAGTTCGGTGAAACTTTGATTGATTTTAGCAAATTTTCAAAATATTTCGAAATCAAAATCATATGAGATGTATGGTATTCAAACCACAACAAAATAACAAACAGCTGATCATTTCACATATTTCCTTCTCACTAAAAAAGAAAGAAAAGCGATGCCCGGCTTAAGTATTGATTGTTTTCACCACGCACGAAGTCCATTGCCAGTTATTTGTAGATCATGTGCTGCGAATGACGTAGGTCCGCTCGGCCCTATTAGCTTAGGCCAGCAAAGATGCAAGGGGCATGACGCTGACTACACACCAGCAAGTCAATGTCATCCTCTGTAGCATCAAGCCAGACACAACTTGCCTCTTGGCAACATGTGCTCATCCCATTTTCTCCCGGGGGGGGGGGGGGCACTTTAGTATAATGCTGCAGGCATAGCGTGACCAAGAAAAAGGTGAATTAGGGTTGTTTTTGATGACAAAAGGGTGTATCAGGTATCAAAAACAGCCATTTTAACTTATTTTTAAGAAATAGGGTACTTTCACATACCCTAGTGTTAAAACGGTAAATTCCCGATTTAGGGTGTGAATGGGTGAAAAGGGGTATATTTTGGCTTCAAAAACAATCACCCTTTAGGGGGTGTCATGCTATGCCTGCAACATTATACTTGAGTGCCCCCCCCCCCACCCCGGCATTTTCTATAGGCTCATCTTACCTTGTAGTCTTCATTGTATCTGTTGAGAGCCATATTGATGGTGTAGGTGGAGGAATCGTGATGTGGGCGCAGCTTATTCTGTTCTTCTGGTTTATAGCGTACAACAAAATTCATTAAAGCATAAGCCTGCAAAAGGTAAAAGAAAGCGTACAACAAAATTCATAACAGCATAAGCCTGCAAAAGGTGAAAGAAAGTCACCAATGTTCACATTAGTTTACAGAAATCCAACACTTCTGGAGGAAAGCTTCCACATGTGGTGTTCCACAGGGATCTATTTTAGGCCCTTTGCTTTTTATATTGAATATGAGCCATATTGATGGCGTAGGTGGAGGAATCATGATGTGGGCGGAGCTTATTCTGTTCTTCTGGTTTATAGCGTACAACAAAATTCATTAAAGCATAAGCCTGCAAAAGGTGAAAGAAAAGTTACAAATGTTCACATTAGTTTACAAAAATGCAACACTTCTGGAGGAAAGCTTCTACATTAGGTAAATAAATTGTCTACAATTGTCCGACTTCACACATTATACATTAACGGGACTTGCCTAGATTCCACTTAAAATTAAAAACTTATGGAAATGCTTTAAATAAAGCTTAAAAATTGTAGTAAAATCCAGAAAAACTAATCCTCCTCCATTAAGGGTGTTCCTAACACGTATTTTTGTGGGTAATGTGAAGAAATTTGCACATAAATAAAAACCGTGGGGGGGGACATTTGATATTGTGTCCCCCCCCCCAGCCTTCAAAACGTGGAGGGGACGTGTCCCCCCTCTCCCCCCCCCCTCAAATGACGCCCATACTACAGTATAGTGCAAAGACTCGAATGTAACTTTTGGTAATTGTGCACTACTCGTGTGTTTCCAACTGGTGCTTTTCAACTTACATTTTGAATCTTAAAATATGATTCGAATCCCGGTTACCCATTCAAAAATAAAATATGAGTCCCGGGAGTGAAAAAACCTGAAATCTGCAGCTTTATCTGGGCTCCCTACTCTTAGTCTATGCTCTAAGCATTGATGTCGCCTCTGAGATGATGCTCTACAGAAGGGACCAAATAAATCAGAAAATGACATCATTGTTAAAATGAAAATAAAATGCTTTTAGTTGGAAAGTAATAAAAAATCTGACAAATGTGCAATTTATTTCTCTGCAAGATTGTGGAAATAAATCCTGTATGAATGAAGTTAAGATTGCAACAAAAGTGATGAATAGTGAGGTATGTAGGCCAAACTATGGGGTCATGTTGCCCCACTGAGAATTACGAGAGATCTCTAAATCACGACTGAGAGCGTATCTGAGTTTTCAGATATACCTGCAAGGCTAATGTTGACTTCCTAAAATGTTGAAATGTTGCGCACTAGATCTGCATGGCTTTGGTGGCAGTTAAATGGATATTTTAAGTATGTCAGTGTTTCTCACACAGGGTTTAATATAATAGGCTCTGTTATCTGACATTTGGTAACACTGATGTAAAAATCTGAATAAAAAAGAGTTTCTGATTTCTAGTAAACTTAATGTACCAATTATCAACAAATGTTGCTTTTCATTCTCACTTTGGGGCTCTTCACACGGGAGATGCATCTAGATGAATGTGCATTTCCGAAGTGCAGATTGTGTTCACACGGTCGCGTGTGAATCTGACTTTACTAACTTGGTGCGTATTGACATGCTTGGATGTGTGTGTGAGTAATATTAATATATGTCTATCCAGACTTTGTATACCGGGTGCTTTGAGTATAGATTTAGAGCAGAGAGCTCGGACCTTGTATACCGGGTGCTCTAAATCTATACTCAAAGCACCCGGTTTACAAAGTCCGGGCTCTCTGCTCTAAATCTATACTCAAAGGACACGGTATATAAAGTCTGGGCTCTCTGCTCTAAATCTATACTCAAAGCACCCGGTATACAAAGTCTGGATAGACATATATTAATATTACTCACACACACATCCAAGCATGTCAATACGCACCAAGTTAGTAAAGTCAGATTCACACGCGGTATACAAAGTCCGGGCTCTCTGCTCTAAATCTATACTCAAAGCACCCGGTATACAATGTCTGGGCTCTCTGCTCTAAATCTATACTCAAAGCATTATCTATACCCATTACCCACCCCTGCTGCTGATCATCTCCTTTTTCCTTTGATCTAAATTTAACACTTCCTCTTTCATCTCTGTGACTATCATTTGTACACACCAGTTGGTAACAACGTGATTTATTAATGAACACAGTGTCTTACAAGGCATATGTCATCATGTGAGTGCAAGAAAGTCGTATCTGCAATGGCTGCCCTAAGTTATATTTATTTTATGCCCTGTCACAAGAATGTGAAAAATCACTCAAAAC
>JXSR01S075508.1:7397-18795 GCA_000969725.1 Ophiothrix spiculata | reverse complement strand
AAACATTGTTACAAATTTTATGGAAGTATAAACTCCGGTTTTGCTCTCTTATTGTCTGCTCATGCTTCCCAATGCTTTCGGATTGTATTTCCTTATGTGTCACATGAACAGTTAAGTTATGAAAACATTTCAAGTTGTTCCAAGCTGTAACATCAATGTAAAATGTCTTGTCATAATTGAAGTCAGTGTTCTTCCATATTTGTTATGTTATTTATCTTGTAAATTGTAAAAAATACTGCCTTAAACAACTCAAAAGTCAAAATGTTTGAAAAGTGTCGTTGAAATTTGTTAATATTTTATGAAACCAAAACGATTGACAATCAGTGTGTTCCTTGTAATAGACCTTCCATAGTTTTGTAATTGTAGTAATGTGTGTAAGGGTTGTAGCATTTGATTCTTGGGGGGCATGGAAGTGGGTTTTTTTAACTTTGCTGCAAAAAAAAAATCTTGACCCAAAAATGAGAAGAAAAAAACTGTGCCCAACTAATTCAGGTTAAAAAAAACCTATATAATATAGAAGACAAAAACCTTGACTCGACCTCAACTTCCATGCCCCCGGAATATCAAATGGTGTGGCCCAAGATAAAATGTTGAGTTATTTGTAAATTACAACCATGATTTAGTAATCTATTTGAGATATATCATAAGCATCGGTCCTTATATAGGGTGCATGGTCCGTTGACTTTTGTTAATATTTTATGAAACCAAAATGTTTGACAATCAGTGTGTTCCTTGTAATAGACCTTCCATTGTTTTGTATTTAGTAATGCGTTTAAAATGAAATGTTCAGTTATTTGTTTGAGTAATCTAACTTGAACTATTTCATTAAGCATCGATTCTTTAAATCTGTAGACAAATCAATTGAAATTATTAAGGGATCAGAAAATTAAGTTTTCAGAAAATGTCCAGAATTAAGGAAATTTTACCAAAAATGTCTTGTTTTCAAGAAATACTGACTTAATGCATCCCAGAATTATTGGGAAAAATAAAGACATGGCCAATGTGTCTGGAATATATGTGTTTGATTGAACTATTTTTCATAAAGCCACATTGTGATTGGCTGAATATGGGAACATCTCTAGATATCAACCTATCATATTTGCTTTTAGAGATTTTGATGGAAAGATCTTTTAATAAGTCATATTGTGATTGGCTTATAATGTGATCATTTTCTGATGTCAACCAATCATATTTGCTGTTAGTTAGTCTGACATTTTGTACAGTATTGATGATGTATGAAATATGACATTGTGGTTATTTTAGTATGTACAACTGTGATTATTGTAAAAATATGTAAAATAAGAACATATATAAAAATATATATTTATATAGAAAAATAAGTCAAACTTTAAAAGTTTATATTTGCCTTATAACGTTGCTATCTTGTTGAAAATTGCTGCATATTGTTGGCCAGTTTGTAGAAAATTATCTGTTGAAATATTTTAATCATTTGTGAACAAGGCTAACGAAATTGATTTTTGTCTCGCGTCTCTTGAATTTTTCACAATCCAATGCAGTATGAGGCCTTTTTTTATTTTATTTATCAAATTTCTTCTTACAAATATTATCTTGAATTTACATTCTTGTCTTAAAATGAAATATAAACATAAAATATATTCATCTTTCGGGTTCTAACAGAAAAGGTGACTCATTGCGGGGGTATTTTTGCCAATGGTATTAAAAACATAAAGGCAAATCTGAAATTAAATTTATGTTCAGCATTTTGACCATCTGAGATGCACAGTGAAAAAGCAAGGTGCATATGGACCTGGCATATGGGCAGAGAGACAAGCAATCAATATTTTTTTAACCTAATAGTGTACTTTTGATCTATGATAATGGTAAATCAATGTTTGTGAAATGGTGTGTTTTGATATGGGACCATTATTTGAATTTGTGAGATTACTTTTGTTCCTTTTAGAGGTCTAACCACAATACACTTGAAGTATGTATATATTTTCTCCGCATACCTTGAGGGTTCAAAATATGATTGGTCCTTGTTTCACCAATCAAAGCTCCCGTATATAGGCCAAGCTCGTATTTACAAGGGTCCTAATGAGTGCATCGCCACACCCCCCTCAAAAAATTGACAATATATAAAAAAAAATCCAGAAAAGTCCACAAAAAGAACCCCTAAAGTAAACACAAAGCAGCATGCTGCACCTCTCTAAAGTTCATTTGTTGTAAAATGCTACACTAAACTCTTGTAAAATTGCTTTAAAAAAGCCTTTTTTTCCCCATAACTAGTAGGCCTACCTAGGAAATTTGCCTCCCTCTTCCCCACTGAGATCCTGTTTTTTTCCCCTGGTGGAATGAGTTCAGTACAAATACGCTTGAAAAGTAACCGGTCTGTGTCAGTCAATTGCTACACTTTAATACCACTTATTTAAAAATCTGCATAAGATTAAAATATTTCTGTGAATTTAATCTCCATAGATTTTTCCAATTCATTTGAATAGATCCTCTTCCCAAAATATAGTAACAAGGATCAGCGTATCTAAATCATTTCGATTTTTGCTTCAAATTTCCACAACAACAAAATATCCAGAAATTGGTTACTTATATAGTTGAATACGTCATGAAACCATACAAGAAACCATCACGTACTGTAAGAGTTTTCATTTTCTGCGTCTATTTTTGGAATAATTCCTTTCTAAAAATAGCTGTTAATTCAATGTAATGGGATGCTAGGCATACATACATTCAGAGACTTTGTATATGGATGCATACATCTATTTTAGTATTGGACCGAACATAATTATATGTTTTTATTTGAAATGGAGAGTTGAATAACAAAAAAAAAAAAAGATTGGGGTAGGGCACTAAAATAGATTTTGCTGAAATCTATACAGAGGGATAATATATAGGCTTGCTGAATGCTGATCGAGGGTAATTTGATCCAAGTTTTCTCAATGAGAAAGAAAATTATGATTGCAAAATTGTGTATGGAACAACATGTTTGTTTTGTTAAAACTTGATTGTATTTTTATTGTCAAGTGGCATGTGGTGTAAATTGTAGACCTCATATGAAAGTAGAGTAGAAACTCATTATAATGAAGTTGCAAGGGACAATAAAATAAGTAACTAATTAAGGTTGGTGTCAACCCAGAGGGTGATTTAAGCCCTTCCCATAACACACAGTAACATACCAGTAGACCCCATGGAATGTTAACCAAGGTCACTCCACTACTGCATTCATTTGTATGGTAAACAGTTTGAATTTACTCTATTTCAAACTGTATTTTGGGAATGAAAAACTCTGTCCAACTCAGGTTTGTTTGCATTGATATCAAGCTGTGATTATCCTCTTTTTGAAGGTCCTTTTCATTCACAGTTGGACAAAATAATACATTTTCTATAGCAAGTTTTCCATCAGTAGTTTTACATATAAGTCTATACAGTTGGTTCACTCAGTGAGCTGTTTGTAAGCTGTGGAAGAGACTGTTTGAATTGTATGATGGGAAGGGCTTAAATCAACCTCTGGTGTCAACCCATGATTTTGACCTGTTACTCAGCAACTTTTAACCATGTCTGTACAAAAGTATACCAGTATATTTTTGATGCCAAAAACACTTATTTTAGTATTTTACTTTCAAGTTAACCAGATTTCATGCTATTTTCACATTAAACATGAAAAATACATGACAAAAGAATAAGGAAAATCACTGACTTAATTGGATTTTTTTGCATCTTTGTGTTACCGAGTTTCCACTGTATCAGGAATTTTCTTGCAGGGCTTCATTTTTGAAAAATGCTGAAGAGCTATAAATTACTCTCCTGAAAGGTTTAAGGAGAGTTGTCAAGAGAGTGATTTGAGATCACACCATTAGATATGAACTAGTTTTAGCAGTTTGAGGTGAGCTAAACATTGCTCTCCTAAGAGACTGTTTAGGCGAGCAGAGGAGAGCAATCACTCTAGCTCGCCTTAAAAATGAATCTTGTTTCAGGTTTTGTTATAATGAGGTTTCACTGTATACAAAATATTTTTATAGAAATGTCAGTAACTAGCAGCTGTTGAAATGACCATGGACCAAGTAAAATTTTTCTTTAATGGTTACAAAATATTTATGCGAAACTCAAACTATATATGTTGGATTTAATTCGTGATTAATTATATTATAATTGTTTTTAAACAGATAATAGGTTTAACTTGTGAGATTTTAATTGCATACTGTATGATTTTTAAACTGTTCAATCACACACCATTAAAGGGGCAAATCATGAACCACTTTTTTTCCTAATAAGGGTTACCTCTATCAAAATTGAGTTTTTTTCTATATTATTAATTGTATTATAATTGTTTTAAACAGAGAATAGGTTTAACTCGTGAGATTATATGCATACCGTATGGTTTTTAAACTGCTCAACCTCACAACATTAAAGGGGCAAATAATGATCCCCCTTTTTTTTTCTTAAGGTTACCTCTATCAAAATTGAGTATTTTAGCTAAAAGGAATCCTTGACTAGTATGTTACAAACCACAAACTGTTCTTTCAAATGTGCTTGCATTTTTGAGAAAAGTGAGAAAATATGTAATTTTATAATACTAATTAATTAATATTTTTACCAACTATTACTTGATGACCCCTATTTTTTTAATTCCATGTGACACAAACAAATTTTGCCACTCAAAGATCAACCATTTTCTTAAGTTGATGTAATTTTTTGAAAGTTTTGCTAAATCCTTAAAAAATTTCACTAAATTTGTCAAAATTTTGTGAATTCTTTGGCCCTGTTAACCGGGAAAGACCCTTCTTTTTCCTGAATTTCGCCCAAAGGTCCCCCATTTTTTTTTGCACTTCATCACTGAAAGACCCTCTATTTTTACCCAAATTCACTTTCAACTCACCCCCCCCCCCCCCCCCAGGGGGCAAAAAATAGAAACGTGGGCCATTCAAAAACTGTGTGAACAAGATATGTCTAACCGTTTTTGTTACTGCACAATGAACTAGTAGCTATCAATTGTATTATTAACTATGCGTACTTGGAACTGGTGTTGGTGGAGAAACAGAAAAAATAATTAGATCATATCAAACATTCAATATTGACCTACCCATAGTGTGCAATGTGATTTTAACCCATGCATTTTACTTTCCAACAAACAGTTTTTATGAAAAAATTGTAAAATGTGACATAAAAAGCTATACTAAGTCGCCCTTTTGATATGAGAAATTATAAGCACTTATATATATGTCTTGTAAAGAAAGAAAGAAAAAAAAGACACAAACTTATGCTTTTGAATTAATTTTAGAAAGCGTTTGGTTTAGCTATACAATTGAATTACAATTTAAAAAAAAAAGGATTTTCTGTGTATTTGTATAACAAAGTACCTTTTTAAATGGTCGCATATGCATGACAGCTATTTGCATTATAATTAGTCCAGTCCGACTGCAAAAGTGTGGGTTACACACAATGCGTACCGTTTATTGTTTTCATACTTTTTCTCCCACGTCAGTTCCAAGAATGATGTCAAATCAAACATTCAATTTTGAATGGTCAGTGTTATTTTTGATTTTGTTTAGAAAACAGATGGTGGTTTTTTTAATTAAATTGATGAAGCCATGTAATAGTTATATCAACAGTAATATATAGCTGAATGTATGTCAGTGAATATAGTGAGTATTTTAAGTTGCGAGTTATAGAAATCATGTTTGAGTGTATAAAATGTTTTTAAACTTCTACGCTACTTGTATTTGGTACTCACCGGAGCACTTTCGCCGGGTCCACCGGCGTCGTCAGCGGATGATGTTGCTCTGACTCAATGTTTAGTTGTTGACAACCTCATGTGATGTCATAGATGTAGATGATGTCACAGAAGATGTTCTCCTTGGGCCCCTAGCTCCTTGGTGGCAAGTAGGTTGTCCCAAACTGGATCCAATTCCAGTCCTTTGTCTCTATTTAGTCTAGGATTTAAGTTCTTAATATGGATAGCCTCCAGGATTTTCCTCGGAAAATCTCTAGGTTCTCTCTCCAACACTTTCACGTTCAATTTCTCCCAATCGATGGAATGTCCTTTGCTACGATCAATGTGCTGTTTAATAGCTGATTTTGAGCCAGCAGCTTTGGACTTATGTTCTGCTAGTCTCTTTTCAAGGTTACGACTTGATAAGACATCGAGTCAGAGCAACATCATTCGCTGACAAAGTCGGTTGACCCGGCGAAAGTGCTCCGGTGAGTACCAAATACAAGTAGCGTAGAAGTTTAAAAGATGAACATTTTATAGTTTTTCATCGCTACGTATGAATATCCATTATTATATTTGAGTGTATTTGAGTTTTATATTGCTTGTCTATGGCAGACAAAGCCTGATATAATTATACACCCTCGCTTTGTTTATTTGAAAGCCTATGGTACTTCTTGATGAACTAATGGAAGTGTTAAGTTATATTTGTTACATTTTGTATAATGTACATCTTACTATAGGCCAAACAATAATTTATTGGACAGTGTAAACAAAAATGCAGGGCCCCGGTTTTTTTTTAATGCAGCCCCTACCCTGGATTTTTGTTTACATTACCCAATAAACTTGTCCTTTGCCTATTAGCAACTTATTCATATTGAAAGAAGCCTATTTTTATGCCTAAATAGCTATTTAAAAGGTTTTTTATAACATTAACATTGTAAAATCTCTCATTTTGGGTCGGGGGGGGGGGAGGTTTCCGATTTTCTGCCTGTTGAAAAAGGTTTTTTTGTCACTTAATGACCAATGTTCTTTTCTTTTTGTAGTATTAGTGAAAAGAAAAAATAAAACCCTTCATATACATTCCGTTTTAAGTAAACTTGAAAACTCTCTTTTTAACTCTGGATAAAACTCACTTAATTACATCTCTTGTTACAACTCCAAATGAAAATGCATTCATATGATTTGATTTTAATTAATATTTTACTTCTCTAACATTCAATAATTTTTGTGACTTTCTGACATTTAAGCATTCCATATTTGATGTAGAAATTGTAATAATTGTAACCATTTTTCTCTTCATCAAGCTATGATTTCTTTAATGACTTTTTGTTCACAAGTGACGATATCCATTGCTCTGTTAAAGAACTTTGCTTTCTAAGAATGAAAATGCTTGTGGGAAAAGCAGTGAACATCATCACTAAATGTCAACATAGATTTTGTACGCTAAAGTTTGGCTCACACTAAGATGAATTCACAACAGTCGTCATGTGAGTGCAAGAAAGTCGTATCTGCAATAGCTGCCATTTGTCATTAATTTGGATTGCACGCTATGTAATCTCCAGTCTTGGATCAGTGGCTCTTGAAATGGTTCTTCAGGTGATGCTGTCACCTGAAGAGCCACTGACACTTAACAGTGACATTTTGAGGAATTTTTCACATTCTAGTGACTAGGTGTTAAATAAATGTAACTTAAAGCAGCCATTGCAGATACGACATTCTTGCACTCACATGATGAACCTAGGGTGAAGAATGCGAGACATGGATGTAAAGCATTTGATATTATTCTATTACAAAATGCCATCGACACCTTTTTAAAAGAAAGAATGGCATCTTTCCATGTATTGTTGTTACTATTGACATTGTGCAACAAAAATATAAACAATATATTACGGTAAATTCTCCAGCTGTACAAATGTTGTACAATTAGGATGTCAAGTACAGCATTTTGAACAATACAACTTTATCTTCCATAGACTATGGGGCAAGCTCCACGACAGCTTGGGATATCAACATCCATGTATATTCTTCGGGTGTACATCCATGTACATTCAACATACTACGAGTGCATATGCGTTGATGAGCGACTTGGTAGGATGTATAAATAAACGCACACATGTAGGTCTAAGGTGCAAACACATATTATGCAGTCGAATTTGCTGTGCGAAATCACATCTGGTTGCTGTGTGATGCGTCATAATGGAGACACAATTGCCACTCCTAAGTTATACATGGATGCCTAATGCACATTCCAAGATCTTGTAGAGCTTGGCTCAATGTGATCACCAAGGTGTTGTTTTTTTTGTTTTGTTTTTTCAATAATATCTTCAATATTTCATATATGGTGTTGAATTGATGCCCAGCTCTATCAGACTCAATATGTTAGTATTATTTAACATAATTTATGACTGTTAGGGATATTTTAGATTGAAAATCACTTTCCATGCATGTACATAAGTAAGTATACTACTGCAGGGTTTGCTGGTTATGTAAAAAAGGAAACAAATGTTTTCTTAACAAACTTTAGTCTACTGAAAAAAAATTCATTACATTGTAAAAACAATATTTTATTTTTTACCAAAACAATATTTTATTTTGACCATACAGCAGTGTAGAGTTTTTAGACCACATATACAGTAAGAATATATTTTGTTTAGTACAAGGCATACACGCTGTGATCACTTACAACAAAGCAAACTTAGAAAAACGGACCAAAATAACCTAGAATGGATTTGCCCTGTTGTTTTGCCAAACCTGCTGAAAAATATGTTTTTGTTTACTAAATTCTAACACAGGTCAATCAATATAGGGCTTGTAAATCAATATATGGCTTCAAAATTAATTTAGGGCTTCTACAAATGAAGAAATGTGATCTGGTATTTATCACGGTATTAAGCCACAATTCCAACCTGTAATGCAAATTCTGGAATTCTTATTTTCAAAAAGTAAATATATTTAAAAAGATGCACTCTTTATAATAAAATGTAGATCAAAGAAAGTCTTCATTTGGAGAATTTATTGATTTATTTATTTCTAGAAACACTGCTTTTGAATTATTAATTTGCTGGCAAATTTTTAATATAAATATTTAATTCAAAGCCAAAAATAAATGAATTAATTAATTAATACACAAGTTTAGCAAGAATGGTTATAAGTTTGTGTTAAAGTAAGTGTAGATCAGAAGAGATATATATATGAAATTCATATTTATTATCATAGCTAACATTAGGTCCATATGTTCAGAACAGGTTTATGAGTTGGACCAGGTTTATAGTTAGACTAGGTCTAAGTCAAAAATGTACTAATGCCATAAAAGGACCTGTGGTAGCATTGTTAACTGTAACAACTTTCAAATTAAAGATTCAACTTAAAGTCATACCATTAGTACAAAATATGACAATATGGGTCAAAACATAGTCGACCTTCAAACAAAATTTTTGCTTCCAAACATTTGCTTGTGACGTCAAAATGACAACTGACTTCAAATAAGTATCTTCGACATCGAGTTAATTGAGACCAACTAAAATTGCACATGTGTTGAATTGCCATATACGTTGCCTCAAATGTTTGTTACCGGTTTATACTTTAAATTTGATGGCAAATATTTGGTGACGTCACGACCAAATGTTTGGTAGTGAAAATTTGTGTGATGGCCGACTATGGTTTGACCCTGTTGGTCAAAGAAAATGTGTTTAGCTGGGAAACAAAATTTGAGTTATCCAGGTCTAACTTTAAACCTCGTCTAACTCTTAAACCTCTTTTCAACATATGGACCTTAGTGTTTCAAAAGATGCTGTTTTGAAACATGACTTTTATACACAAGGCATGTCTTCTATTAATTAAACTATGTTATATTATTGCATATAACGAAAGCATATAAGAAATTCTGACAAGTGTGCTACATGTATTATATAAAAGATGTTTAAGATGTATAAATGTAAATGGTTGTTCATAAGACTGGTATTCTATTTTTGCTTTGTAATAAAGTCAGTCCTTTGGTGCATATTGTAGCAATTTATTGCTAATAAAATGTGATTTGTCGCTGAAGTTGAATTTGTGTTTTTTTATTAAGAATGGTCAGATTACAGTAGTAATGAGGCCAAAAAAAAATATTGTTTGTTTGCCCTCCAGTGGAAAAATTGAAATTTTGGGTCGGTCGGTCGGTTGATCTTTTTTGTCTCGCCTGAACTATAAGTTCAGAAGAGACTTAGCAGTCACTATGTCTGTACGTAGTATGTGTCTGTGTATGTATGTATGTATGTAGGGGGGGTGGGTGTGTGTGTGGTAATTTTGATTAAAGTTTTGACTTAACTTGAGGTTACTTGACAACCGTAACATGCACGATGACGAAACTTAGTGACGTGAAAGGTCTCGGGATGAACTCGCGCTGCGACACTTTTGGGGTGTGTGGTCAAGGTCATTCAAGGTCAAAAGGTCATTTGAGGTCACATTTTTAAATTGTTCAAAAAGTTGATCTGAGGTCATTTTGAGGTCAAGCTTATAACTCATTAACCCCTGACCCCACAGAGATTAAACTTAGACCATAGAAAGTACTTGACCCAAGGTCAATGTCAGTCAAGGTCAACTGAGGTCAAATTTGCAAAATTGTTCAAAAAGTTGACCTGAGGTCATCCGAGGTCATTTTGAGGTTAAGCTCATAACTCATTAACCCCTGACCCCACAGGGAATAAACTTAGACCATAGAAAGTACTTGACCCAAGGTCAATGTCAGTCAAGTTCAAAAGGTCATCTGAGGTCAAATTTCCAAAATTGTTCAAAAAGTTGACCTGAGGTCATCTGAGGTCATTTTAAGGTCAAGCTCATAACTCATTAACCCCTGACCCCAAAGGGATTAAACTTAGACCATAGAAAGTACTTGACACAAGGTCAATGTCAGTCAAGGTCAAAAGGTCATCGGAGGTCAAATTTCCAAAATTGTTCAAAAAGTTGACCTGAGGTCATCCAAGGTCATTTTGAGGTCAAGGTCATAGTTAATGAACCCCTGACTGAGACCATAGTGCTTGACCCCAGGGCAAGGACGGTCAAGGTCATAAGGTCATCTGAGGTCAAATTTCCAAAATGGTCCAATCATACGACTTTTCCCTTGGGTCAAATGTCTAAAGAAAGGTCTAATTTTCACGTTTGTCAAATGTCAAAGGTTAAGGTGTCAAATTGTTCCATTATGATGGATGATAAAGTCGGCGATCATCAAAGTAGGCGATTAACAGAGTAGGCGGTCGATAACACAGGCGAGACTTCTGGTTCGCGAACCATCTTGTTTTTTTTACTCATCACATATATTTTAAAGAGTGATGTCATTACATGGATTTTATCCCAAATGCCAAGCAAAGGAAGGCTTAATCATATATTGTGGGTCATTATTTAGAGGAAATATGCATTTTATACTACTAAATGTGACTTTATACTGCTAAATTTTGTGTTTTCCATTGAAAATATTGAGTTTTCATATTTTACATGTTTGGAAAAAAAAAACTAAAATCGCGACCCAAATCATTCGCATTTTTGGGGTCGGTCGCGGAGGGCAAACAAACACTTTTTTTAGGCCTAATGATAAAGAAAAAAATCCAAACATGTCTGGATTCTTGTATCATCCAATTGTACATTAGTTAGATCATACAGGATTCCTGCAATAATAGAAACATTTTTCTGCCCAAATTTGCACTATTTTGACGAGTGAGAAATGTCAAAATTTTGAAA
>JXSR01S075507.1:101985-116075 GCA_000969725.1 Ophiothrix spiculata | reverse complement strand
CACCGTATAATGCTTCTCGTCACCGTATAGCCTAAACTTTGTACGTTATTCATACGTTTTAGCTCAATACGGTGATGTGTGACAGCGCCTTTAGGATCACTGACTAAATATTAGGGCAATTCATAAATGAATATAAGGACCTTTTTTGGCTTAAGATAATTTGTTAACTTCCAAGTTTTATTGTACAATGTATTTTATTCAAAGTGATTTTTCATATAGAGATGACCAGTAAAACAATAGGTTTACTCAAGTCATTTGACACAAGAGATATTCTTTTTAAACCTCAACAATGAACACAAAAGTCCACTTTACTTAGGGATGCAATTATATATCACAGCAAATGAACACAAAAGTCCACTTTATTGGGTGCTATTTAATATCACAGACCGAGATGAATATAGTTGACTTTATGATTAGATTCATTTTTCTTTCCAAGCTTTTGTTTATCAAAACAGGTCATACATTTAGGCCCTGTGGTGAGAGAGCCACATTGGCAGCGCACTGCTGCGTTAGAAGACCAGATCCGAAGCACCTCAGACAGATCATGTAACGGACACGTCCCATTCATGTCATTAGTTGTGACATGTCGGGCTAACTATGCATCCTATGGTCAAACCGTGTGGTCAAACTCTTCTGGTCTGTCCATCCTACTGAGCAATTAAGATTAGCGTTTTAATTACGGACCAATTTATTAGACAAATAGCCACAGCAGGAAGGCCTATGCTTCCTGCAAGTTCAGTTGTTAAAACATTAGAACAGGTGAATTAAGGACATCGTTTGATGTAGACTCAAGATGACCTGACAGGACGAGTACTTTTCAATATAAAACATTCACTAGCTCATTCATCGCAGACATGTGACAATCCATCTCAGCCATAAAGTCAGCCCTGGTCATTTCCATCTTTTTCCATATCTGCCAACTCCATGTTATACGTTTAAAATGACACCTTGATGACCATTGGCATAGCCAGGGGGTGCGGAAGGGGCACCGTCGCACACCAGGGTCTACAACAAATAAAATTGGAATAAAGAAAAAAGAAATAAAAACAATCAGAAAACAATGAAAAAAGGATGCAGTAGTCCTAATTACTGCTAATAATACATTTGGCGACCCATCCAATATAGGCAGCTGCCCCTAGCGACCCCTGGACCCGTCACCGTTTTGGACTAGGATTTATTGCGTACCCCGGGGTACACAATCCTAGCTACACACCTGATGACCTTTACCACAACATCCCCCAGTCAAGTTATGCTCTGTCAAAGTTTGTCACGGAGTAAAAGATGGAATTGAGATAAACGCATTTCAAAACAAGTAAACCATCTGCTTTTCTGTTGATGGTCCTCCTTAAATGTAGATTTTTTTTCATACTTCAATTCAGTTGTTTGAAATAAAACTTTACAGTGTTTTGAAGAATGCATGAATATGTGAATCTGCAAAAACTGATGTCACCAAATTAGGTTAAAAATAAAAAATACTTGTGTTGCCCTCCGCGGCCTGGTCAAAATTTTGAAAATCTGGGCTCTTTTTTTTTTTAATCATGCTTTTTATGATTTTGTCTGTTTATGAAATGTTTCACCTATGTTTTCCGTTTGTATGCCAGAAATAATTTCATATTCTTAAAAATATCAATGTCAGAATGTTTCATTTGGATGTTTTTGTAGATTTTAAAATCTTATTTGTTCAAAAATAATACTCAAATCTTCAAAAAGCTTTAAAAATATTACCTTTCTTTCCATTTCATCATAAAATTCATTCTATATTCTGAAAACACAATATTGCGAATCCAAAAGTAGAAGAGCAGAACAAAATAGCTGCATTTTTTTGATAAATCGGCAGTTTGATCACTTAAAAGAATTTTTGAACATTTTAAAAGAAAAAAATGATGGCATGTTCATATACTTGAATGTGCTACAATTTTTTAGTGAATTTTTGAACGTAAGTTTTAAAAAAAGAAATCCAATTTAACAATGAATAGACCAACATTTTACCTAGCTTCATAGAAATCCAATTTAACAATGAATAGACCAACATTTTACCTAGCTTCATAGTGACAGTTCTACTGTACACTGCAAAGCATGCATGTCATGAATCTCTATATTTAATTAGATTCTTTTCCTGAACAGGACTAGTCCTGGTGCTCAGTCAAATTTATTCAAAGTTTAGATATCCTAAAAGGTGTCACCTGATACACCCTTCTGTCCTCAAAACCAAACCTAATTCATCTTTTTTCTTGGTCAACGCTATGCCTTCAGCATTATACTTGAGTGCCCTCCGGGACTTCATCTAGTTACTTGCTTCTTTATCAATGCAATTTGGAAGACAAAATTTATGATACTCCCGAAGCATGTTTTATATATCTAGTTACTTGCTTCTTTATATCCCGGGTGGGGGGGGGGGGTTCTAACATTGACAAGGTATACGTATAATGTGCCTGCCTTTTGGTGTGATTTTTCCAGGATTTTGGTATATCAATGGGGAATGGGGTGTTTTTCATCTCAGATGAAAGCACCCAATTTTCATAAATTAGTTGAAAAAAAAACATCCAATTTGAGCATTACATGTTCCTTGCCTTAAACTTTTATACCACTGATTTTGACATTTCACTGGTAATAAATCATCCAATATATAGCCCACCCACTACTATGTGGTCTACTTTGAGGGTTGTGAACGACACGATGATACCCTCAAGGCATATTCCTGTCCTTCAATGCATGAAAAAATGGTAACATAGTGGGTTGTGGACTAAATATTGGATGATTTATTACCGGTGAAATGTCAAAATCGACGGTACAAAAGTGTAAGGCAAGTAACGTGTAATGAGTAAAATTGGGTGCTTTTCCATTAAAATTGGTATACTGATGGGTGGGTTTTTGAGCCAAAAATATAGATATAGTATAGAGATGGTCAATTTTTCGGAGTCCGGCAGGCACATACCCGTACAAATTTACTTGCTTCTTTATTTTTTGTTTTTGTTTGTTTCTTTATTCGGCAAAATCGACAGAATATATAACAGTAACAGTAGAAGTGCATGACGAGGTATATTCAATGTCATTTTGCAAAAGAACTTCTAAACATGTTCCCGGAGCATGTATTAGAGACATCTAGTTTTTTGCTTCTTTATCAATGCAATTTGTACAAGACAATATTTAAACATGCTCCCGGAGCATTTATTAGATACTGCTCCTGGAGCAGCTGCTTCGGGAACAGCTGCTGCAGGAGCATAATTTCGGGCCCAAATCTCACAAAAGCATACTGAACGGTCCTTGGGTCATCCATATGCATATATTTTAAACTTGGTTTTTCTTGAAGCCAATGCACAAAATGGATGCATGTACTTTTCTGTACAAATACTTGAAGAATTAAATTTGGGATGCCATAACTAAATGTGTATATCTTTGGGTCAGAGTCAAGTTGGAGTTGTCACCAAATTAAAACCTCAGTCCAAAAAATCAAAACAATCATGAATGTTAGTAAACACTCGTTAGTATGATCATATAGTAATATGTAACACTCCATCATTCCTAAGTTAAAAAGAAATACTCTGAAGATATGAAATGAAAACATTCATTAACAGACAACATACCACAAGTTAATGCTACCCTCTTGATTCACTCTTGCGACATTGTCTTTTTAAAGACATTTCTTGTTTTCACATGTATCGATAGTACATGATTATACTAACATATCCTACCAGTAGTTTCCGCTGAATTTTTGTGTAACAGAGGAAAAAAATGAAATTATTTACCAGCTGTATTTTTTGTCGCCGGCGACAAAAAATGGTTGAAAAAGTGTTTCTAGTTTCAAATCTTAAAAAGATCTTGTTTCTACACCTGTGATGGGTAAACAAAATTATTTTTGATAAAATTGTTTCTATTTTGATATGTATTAACTTACCTCCAAGAGCTTCATTTGATCTTTAGGCTGGTAAATCCATCTGAGGTACAAATTTAGGATTTAGAAAACACTGGATAGTACTTATATCCAGCACTGAGCTCGTCGGAACGTTGCATTTTAAATTTGTAGGGATGCGCAGTACTATGTAGAGTAAAACGTTCACCAAAAGTGGTTCGTTTTTGTTACTTTTTGTGAAATAAAGCTACAAAAGTTGAAAAATCAAATAAATAACTAGTTTGATGATTAAGATCGACTTAGTGGTATGATAAATTCGTTATTTGGTTAAGCCTCGGTATGTTATGGGAAATACTCGTGCGCGAAGTGTCATATCCAGGCGAAGCGCAACTTCCGCTTCACCCAATAACTAATAATGTTATGACCCCCTGAAAACCTCAACATATACTTAAATAATTCATTTTTTTTCTACAGAAAGGTTCTGTGGTTAACAAAAGTTACATTTCTTTGTTGCACCAAGTTGTATGATGGTAAATCTAAAATATATACAGATATAATATATGGAAAGTGAAAAAATGCAATAAATTTGTCATGAACTGAATTCCCTTTTGGGTTAAAAAACAAACTTTAACACCCCATAAACACGTCATCACATTGTATCAGTTACAAATATTATACAGAATAGAACAGCAACTATAGATGTATCATACCAGAGATGCAGTGTTTTTGATAGAAAACAGACGCAGATATATATCAGAATGATGATTAGAAGATTCAAGGTGAAATATCTGGAACTTCCATAAATCCCTGTTTCAAATATCAGGAACTACGAGGGGGTATCAAAAAGTTTTAAAGATCACAAAGAAGAAATACTTCCAGGAACATAATTTTATTATGTGACCATTAAGTCATCTTTACATACCCACTGTGCAAAGTAACACGTTTCTCCCACTTAAAACCTACTGTCCACAGATCGACTTTGTAGAGGTCCTCTGTTAGCCAAAAATTCATATTATTGTATTTTGCTAAAATTAAAATTTTCAGGTAGGCCATGCTTTATTACGTCACAGTGAGGTCATTGTTTGACCGATTTCCATAATTTTGGTAGCAATGGAAAGAGGAGATTCTAACCTATATCATAATATCAAACATTTTTTTTGGAGCGTAACATCATAGATTTGCTGGACTGTAAACCTTCAAATGTTGGGATTTAATTTTGCCACATATCTTTGATTTCTCCATTTAGTTTATATCGACAATTATATAGAAAGTATAAATGCCATTGATATCATTTGTGTACCATAATGTACATAAGGACAAGTGACCATCCTGACAAAAGTTCATTGATATAGCTCTTTTCCTTCTTGGTGATCTTTAAAACTTTTTGATACCCCCTCGTATGTTTCAATGTTCTAGTTAGATTTTGCCAGGAAACAGTGATGATGAGATAGCTCTGTTTGGATTTTACTGAAGTTTGGAACAGGCACAAAAGACTACAAAAGGTTATTCAAAAAAGTTGTGTAATCAATTTGCTGTGAAACTGGAATGATTTATGCACTGTTTCTCCTGTGAAATATGTTAAATATGATTTTTTCCTTTATTAAACATTAATAATAGTCTAATTAAAGGCACTGGCCTAGATTCTTCCCACTAATTTTTTACCTCCATATTTTTTTTTATATGAATCAATAGAACATGTTTATAATAATATGTTAACCTACCAGTAGTTATCCATGATTTTGAGGAATATTGGAGAATATTGCAATTCTTTACCAACTTTAATTTTTTATGCCGGCGCAAAAAAAAAATGTTGTGAAAACAGTGTTTCTAGTTTTAGATTTTAGAAAGATCTTGTTTCTTCACCTGTGATGGGTACACAAATTATTTTTGATGAAATTGTTTCTCTTTTAATATGTATTAAATCATCTCCAGGAGCTTTGTTTGATCTTTTATCTGGTAAATCCATCTGAGGTACAAAATTAGGATTTAGAAAACACAGGATAGTCACACCAGCATCACAGAATGATATATTGTAAATTAACTCTCTCAATTTGAGCCATTTCGGTGTAATTTTTGGAAATTTTTGGATTTACTACACTTTAGTTATAGAGCATTTCCGTAAGTTTTTCATTCAAAGTAGAATGTAGGCTTTTCCCTTTGAGAAAATATCTAGACCAGTTTTAGATCACCCTATACGTGATACCAGACAAACTCCACATTCCACATTCTGTTGTAAGATGTGTGCATACTCAAACTAAAAAGTCAAATTAAAGCAATACTATAAGATTCTACAAACAGGGTGCTCCTTTGTCACTCATGACTTTTGATTGAATGGGAGTTTGTTTTTAGTAGATATTGATACCAAAATAATTTGATTTAAAGTTTCATCCTTTTTTTATTTCTGATCCCAAATTTAATTCCACCTGTATCAGTCACGAGAAAACAGATTTTGAGAAAAATATGGATGCCCTTTGTTAAAACTCAAATCTATTTTGAATCAAATTTTATAATATTGCCTTAAAGATTTACCTTCTGTAATATGAGAATTCAAAGGCAGTTTATAAACATAAACGCATCACAAATGTAACCCAATCATGCTTTTTTTCATTTTATCTTTTTCAAGATGTCCAAAACAGGCTGTGTTTTTGATAGAATGAAGTACTGCTTATTTAGTATTTTGTGTCAGTCAGCCAGCTGATGAATCGACAGCAAGTCTGCTGGTATGACATCACCATAGGAAGTTATAATTCGATGTGATGGTCACTAAATTGCTGCAATTTGTCCTCAAGTGAAGTCATTAAGATCTGGCTCCCAGGTAGCCCTAATACATTTCTAAGTAAGCAATGAGCAATGAATCAATGGACTGACTTACCATTCTAAAAGGGATTGCTTAAACATATCTTGAAATCAAGGTACAATTCATGATTTTGATGTGACAAAAACCTTACCTATTTTCTAGCTAAATAAAAAGAAGAGTACAACATGAACATATGCTGTAAATTTCACTTAATTCTGACCATTCGTTTTCAAGTAACAAGCTTTTCAGTATTTTAAAATTTTCTATAGGCTACTGTGTTATAATTACTGTCGCCCGGTACTGTCAGGGCCCCGACAATAATTAGAAAATGACACATTTTCTCACTTTTCTCAAAAATGCAAGCACATTTGAAAGAATGGTTTGGGGATTGTAACATTTACCAGTCAAGGATTCTTTTTAGCTACAAAACTCAATTTTGATAGAGGTGACCTTGAGCATGAAAAGTGGATAATGAATTGCCCCTTTTAAGTCAACACATAAATAATCTTTGAATGAGACAATTAGTCACAATAGATCCATATACACAGAAGAGTTGGACATAATTCCCATTAGATCTATAATTGACACTTTATCACCAGAATCTTCTCAAACAAAATACAAAATCATATTTTTGTTTTTTCATGAAAATTGAGGTAACTGTTAATGACTAAAATACCTTTTGGTTTATTTTGAACACATCATTTGTATCATTTTTGCATAACCCTAGGAGATAGTCGTAGTCTTGAGGCAGTAAACCTTGTGAGGGAGTGGTTATAAAACGTCTCTTAATATTAGTTTTTCCACTTGATTGGAGGAATAAGGTTCATGACTTTTCATCAAATATCACTGCTGCTGACAGATCAATGATTTCAAATGTAAAAGTATGTGCTGTTTTTGGAGCATTAATTCAATATGATTTGCATGAATTAGGAACTAGAAGTTACTTGAGGTTGTAAGAGCGCCGGTGAAATATCGTTGGAGCCAGTTATGAAAAACACTTTCAGCAAATTGTGAATCATACCTATATTCATGCCCAGAATTTGCAATCAATTAAAAATACACTTTTTGAATACCGTACCTCATCAGTGAGACTATAAACCTGGTAAAATATGTCTTGCAGATAGGTTTGCAAAGTATTTCTGTTCAAAAAATAAAGGAAATATTAAAGTTACTGGACAAGATCATAGTTTGCTGAGGTATTTCTAAGAGTGTATGGTATAAATTGCCATTTATGATGTAAATAAATTTGAATTTATTAAACTATTGCACATTTATATAGTCTCAATTGCAGTAGTCTGAATCATGCAACAAGACCCCAATGAGTTTTTCAAACCAGAAATACATTTTTCAACTGATAGTCATAATTTGCCATATTCATGATATTGTTGATCAATTTATTACATAAATTATATAGATTATGATTGCAATACAAATGGTTTAAAATTTACTTTTAAGTAAATTTTAAGCCATTTTAAACTTAAAAGTTTGTACCCTTTTGTCCCCGGTCATGCATCACAATGCATCATCATAATACAGTAATCAATGGATAAACATTTTTGAATATAGGAGGATTTTCTCTCAGTAGAAAGTTTGTTTTTCCTGTTTAGGATGTTACAAATCTAGGAATCTGACATTAGGAAATACTTGTCAAGTTCACCAATAGTGTTTAGGAAAGATTTTATCAAGGAATAATAACTATGCCAACATTTGTCCTAATGGATTTTCATCTTACTCATGGAAACCTCTTCTTTTCCCCATTAACCCTTTTGATCCTGAATAATAGTGTATATAGCCCATACTGAATTAATTCACCCTTTTAAGTGTGAATTTTTAAGTGTTTTAAGTGTTTCGGGCATTCCTACTTCGTATTAAAATACGAATTTGAATGCCCGAATGTTCTCTCATAGGATCCTTTGGAAACGCTCTGGTATTTTATCAAATTGAAAGGGTTAATGAGAACATTTTTTGTGTGGATGCGTGGGTGCCTGACCAAAAAAATGTGGATTTTGGAAACCTTTACAATTTTACTGGATAGCGAACAGTTTGGACATCTCCTTGTATTAATCCCGTTGTAAAGAGCGGATCTTCAAACAGATTTGGGGTGGTGTGTCCTTCTTGAATGGTGACGAGAAAGATAGACTTGTCAGATCCAGATATGTTCTTACTATTTTGTTCAAATAATATTTTATGAGTATGACAGGCTGGAAGTAACAGCACGCAACCCTTGTTTCAAATATCAGTCCTTATTTCCTCACCACCCATTGGTTTCTACAAATCCTGCCATCATTAATGACGTTTAAGCGTGATCAGATCTGCTCAAGTTTGTGATTATTGTCATGTTCAGTTACTTATTGCTTTTTTCTATTACCAATTTGAGACCTTTTCACACAAAACATGCACATTTTAGGACTTTAATTTTGTAACAATGGATTGTTTGTCATCAGTCATAATGACAGAACATGAGCATGTCATGTGTGTCAGTCTTAATTACATTGCTTGCTGTTATAGCATATTTTGAACTTCTTTTTGATACATATTGAAACATGTGCATTTTAAGGTACATGATCTGAGATCCAAGCATGGTTCTTATGTATTTCAGAAGGCCTTTATCTTTCAAATACTAATCATGCCAAGAAAGCATGTGGAGACCACTTTCGCAGACATGCGCTGGCCTTAACAATTTATTGAGAGTTCAGTTAAAGGTGCATTGGACAAGATTTCGAAACTTTATTTGTGGATGATTTACACTTCATTTGGTAGACAAAAACAGTCAGTTACCAGATATCAAGAAAATTTTGATCAAAACCTTCAGAAAAGTCAAAAATTTGAATTTTCTGAAGGTTTTTGATCTTGGGGATGAGGCTATTATCTAAACGCATTTATTGATGCTATATATCAAGAAAGAGCCAAAAATTGGTTTGTAAAATATTATTTTCACATCATAGATTGCAAATAAATCGAAAGAAATTTGAACTTTGCATTAGATCTCCTGAAAAGGCTAATTTGAAAAATATAGAGGGCAGTATTTATCGTTGTCGACAACGATAATTAGAAATAAAAGAATATACAAATATTTTGATAAATAGGATTTGAATTTGCCAATGAAACCTTGCATGCTGTTATTATTGCCGCTAATACTTCAGATGATGCAAAAATCTCAAAATGCTTGAGGAAAAGTTTGGGGATGATGCTGAACTTGTCCAATGCCCCTTTAACTTCTCCCAAACTGTAAAATTGTCCACACAAACTGAATAGAGAGTGGAATCCAAGACTCTCACAAACTCCATCATGGAGAATCCATGTGGATTCTTATAATCCACCACAAAAATTCAACCCCTGTTGCATGTGTTCTTACTTTCAAACTTTGGGCATACATTCCAAAAGTCTCTTAATTTTAATCTCGAATCAACCTCCTTAATTTCAAATTTTGAACACAAGCTCTAAATTGCGTGAACATTAATGTTGCGCAAAATGTCCGCAGTGACTATACTTGACAATTTGTCAAAATTAATTTGTCAAATATGACATACTGAAAAACAAGTGATAGTGTGCTGTCAGAAAAATATAAGCTTTCAGATTTGATAGGTAGAACAGGATTTTAACGGGGATTTTGACGCAAAGTATTTATTTGATCATTAGCTTAACATCGATGATAGGATGTGATCATTTGACAAGTGGTTTGGTTAATTTGATTTAAAACAATAATTCAATTAATCCAAAACTGTATGAATTAATTATCTTATTTCTTAAATTTGTGTGCACTTTTCTTAAAGGGATTCAAAGGCTTTACAATCAAAGACATACGATCTATAGGCCTATACTATGTCTATACAAACTAAAACTGATCTCTTTAAAATGAAAATATATTCCTCTTTTGAGTGACACTCATACGGGGTTTAGATTCAAAAGGTACCTATTGTTATTCATACAAGCCTTATATGTATTTAAAAAGTACATTTGATTAAGAGCAGTAAAGGAAAACATGTGGGGAAATGGATTTTGAGCATGTTTGGGGGAAAAATTACAGAATTTTTAAAAAATTCATATCATACAAAGGATGTGAAAAAATCTGTCAGATTTGCTAATTTCAGACAAAAATTCTTTTAGGACCCGACAGTAATTAGTAAACGACACACTGTCTAATTTTCTAAAAAATGCAAGCACACATTTGCAAGAATGGTTTGGGGTGTATACCAGTCAAGGATTCTCATAGCTAAAAAACTCAGTTTTGATAGTGGTGACCATGAGAATGAAAAGTGGATAATGAATTGCCCCTTTAATAGCAAGTTAAAATTTGTTAAACTTGTTTTAGAATATTTGATACTTGTATTAAAACCAGCAAATTCATGTCCATCTATTTTTGTCAGCTATGAATTCTATTTATCAGTCGTTGCAGTAGGCCTAAACACAGTACTAAGAAATATAGACCAACCATCAAGCGCAAGTGAGATTCTCTACGGGGGTTGCCCCTCATGTTTGAGGGTCACGCTACTATATCAGTATTATAACATTTTGTCAAATTAGCCTTTAAACAGGATCGCTTTTATTATTTGATTTGAGCATTAAGTTAAAATAGAATTGGCCCACTATGGGGCATGTTTTTGTAACATTATTTGGTCATGTTTATATACCTTGGAATGGAGGTTGTACAGAGGTTGCCCAGTCTCTTGGATACCAAAACAAACCCAAATATAAAACTATAATATCCAAAATGGTTATTTGGAGCAGCTTCTTTATTTTGTCAGCAATTAATGTTTGAGAAAGCTGATCCATCTACTGACATATAACCTCTTTTGAAAATGAAGAGCATTTTTGTGCATAAAAACTTAGGATGGATATGAAAGTCATGCACAGCATTTTTTTATGCAACAGGCCCAGGGGGGCACTGACCTAGAAAGGTGGTACAGGTATGTGCGGCCCTCAAGACCTCCTTTTCACGCCTTGCCTGCCGCTCACTAGACCCCCATTTCAAACACAATCTGTAGTTCGCAAGCCCTATTTTTTAAAATGTTCAGTTCCCTAGCCTCATTTTTTGAAATTTAGTTCGCAAGACCCCCATTTCAAGGAAAATTTAGGAAATTTTGGCTTCCAGAGCCCAAATTTAGCCAAAAAACTTAGTTCTCAAGGGTCATTTTTGGGTCACTTCAGTTCTCTAGATCCCCTTTTCGGAGCCGATCTTCCGCTCCCTATAGGTTTCAGACATCGGGGCCGCACACTCCTACCAAAACCAAAGTTGGGTGCCCCCAACCCCGGGGCAACAGGCACAAACAGTGGTTTGCAGTGCTTATGTTTGGAACCACCCTGTATTCAGTATCGAAGTGATTACGTAATACAGTAGAAATTAGATCACGCTAATGTTGCCATGCATTAATTTTCCGTTGGTTTTGTGCTACGATCATTATTCAAGATGGGAAAAGCATGATCTAGTAGACCTGGTGACGGTGGACTATGATGCAACACTTCGATACTGAATTCTCATTACATAGATATGCAACAATGCTCGCAGGATGCTCAGTCATTCTTTTAGAAAGAATAGGAAAGCTTGCGTACATGGATGCAAGCAATGCTCGCAAAATATGTATTTGGAACAAGACGTGCTATATACTATCAAGATATGCAAAAACGTTTGCAGGATGTGAATAATAAATTGAGGGTTGAGATAATTTCAACAACATTTCGAGGGTTGAAAGCCAGAAGACCATATCTGCAGGAAGAAAAAAAGAGGCAAAAGGCTGTATTTGCACATGCAACAAAGGTGCAAATATGGCCTCGAAATGTTGTTTTTTGAGCATTATAATTTTATAGCTTCGATATGACTTATGGTACACTTTTTGTATGTAAACAATTGTACTTTTCAGAAATTGTGATCCAAATTCAAATTAGATTCACAGTTATAATGTCTGTGTACATTTCAATGTATACATTTGAAATGATACATAACTAGACAAACATTTGCCATGTTCACTGTGGAGACCAATCATGCAATTACTTACCATAAGTTGAAATGTAATTCGGTTTTTTAAGGGGCGGGGCATTGAAATATACCAGAATTGATCGATTGTAAATTGACGTTTGTAAGGCTATTGCCCCGGACTTATTGCCTGATATTTCAGACTTTAGGGCCCGTATTCCAAAAAGATGTTTAGCTAAACCATTGTTTAACTGAGCATCAACTGTCCAGAAATGATACGCATCATTGCAGCTTTCAAGCAGAACAGGTCAATGAGTCGTGCTGTTGACTAGAACTAAAACCTTGATTTAGCTAAACACCTTTCTGGAATACGGGCCTACATGTTTAGATAGTTCCCGACTGGTTTTACAGTGTTTGTTTCTACTTTGTGTTGTTGCTTGTTACCTGATGAAGAGAGTTTACACCTTGAAAGCTTGTCTACTTTATTTGTTGTTTAGCCTATATGTGAAATATGTGCAGTTGGTGAGTTTCTGTTTAACATTTCTTTTAGTTTTTTTTTATATTTTCTTTCAGACCAAATCAAATTGCTCTTTTTATCTTTTCATAACAAGTTACGGTTGATGACAGCATTATCATAATAGGCGAACATAAACAATGTGTGATCAAAGTAATGAAAAGACAATAATAAGTTACCAAAACAACAACAACAACCTAGCTAACAAATTAATGATCATCAGACCCCAGCATCACACAAAACAACCCCTTTTCTCTTCTCAAATTGGTCATTACTGTCACAAGGATGTGAGCGACCCCCCTGGGGAATCTAGATAGGAAGTCTCCCAGTAAGATGTACTTGTGTCTTTAATGTGCTCTTGTAACTCTTGCATTCTGCTGGCACACTGATACTTGGTTATGTCACTCAAGAGAAGATATCGTGAGTATCCCATCATGCATTGCTTCCTATGGAAAATTTTGTACAGGAAGTCATGTGAGTAGTTGGTGACGAAACATACCCAAAATGCAAGATTACAATAATTAAATTTGATTTAGGGTCACTTCATCACTAACTACTCACATGATTTCCTATACAAACAATCCCATAGGAAGCAATGCATGATGGGATATACACAATGTCTTCTCTTATGTCACTCCGAGATGACACGCAATCAACATCTCCCAGCATGCCCGATGTTGCACCGACGTGTGTTTTGACATTTGTACAACAATGACAAATGATATCCAAAGATCTTTTAGTTTGGAAGTGAATTATATATCTAAAGTATTGTAATACATTGTAGAATGAAAATGGGAAGGGAAAAAAAAGAATTTTTTGGATAACTTCAAAAATAAATCTGATTGATTTAGATTTATTCACCATTGCTATACTGTATTGAATTGTGAAACAGCTATTGTTAGGCCAAATAAAAAAACAAGTTTGTTTCTGGTAACATGCTTGAAATGTACAATGCTTTTTATTTTTTATTTTTTACTTTCCGAAAATGCAATGCGATATGCAGATTTTCTTTTTTTCT
>JXSR01S075507.1:82081-101935 GCA_000969725.1 Ophiothrix spiculata | reverse complement strand
AAAAAGGACCCATTGAAATACCAGACAGCCTGATTTTGCTACCCAAGTTTGTGGCACATCCCCGTAATCACTTTTGTACTAAGTACCCCCCCCCCCTGGAAAATACATATCAAGTTTGTAATTTACCGAAATTGATTTTTTGGCGGATTCACAACCCTTGTGCTTATACAATAAAATACCAGCAAAGTTTCTTCTCAAGAAAATGATAGGAAATGGGAAGTATATCTGCATATTTTTCAGATAATCAACAGAAAATATAGAGCTTATTGATCTTTAAATGCGCTTATCTCACTTATACTTTTTACTCCCTGACAAACTTTGACGGACCATAACTTGACTTCTGAAAATCGAGTTAAGTTCATTGAGGTGTCATTTTAATCCTTATATTAAACATGGATATAATATTTAAAGAAAAATGACAAGAGGATGCATTTACAGCTTGTTTGGGATGGATGGTCACAAATAGCGTTTTATATACTTGCATTTGGAACAGTTTGTAAACAGGTCCAAAAGTTAGTACAGAATATGTGTCCATGCACATGCTAATGCAAGCTTTTACCTGCTTGTGGAAATGTGCAACATGCTAATGAAAGCTTAAGTATGTTAGTGAAAGATTGCAACATGCTAATGAAAGTTATAGCATGTTAGTGAAAGATTGCAACATGAAGTCTCCAGTAATCTATTTCACAGAATTGTTTCATTTATCAACAATAAGATTTTTTTTTTGATACGAAATACGAAAAAGAAAATTAATGCGGGAAATATGTAACTTAACAGAAACGTGCGCCGGTTACCAGAAACAAACTTGTTTCTTTTTTTGGCCTTATCTTAATTAAACTGTTGTTTTCAAGAAAGATACAAGTATTTTCAATTTGAGATTTTATTGCAAACTGTGGGGCAATAATTGTTGGATCATGCTTGTAATAAAGAGCTGGTATGCATATTTGTTTGTTTAATAAAAATTCTATTTTGAAGACAATTCAATTATCCAATAGAACATTTCCGTAAAAGGGGGAAAGGTTGAAAGATGGCTATTTATAAACATTAATAAAGTACCCAATAGTGTTATATTGACTGTTAGTTGTTCCATTCTGTGTTTAATTTTGTTCTACGAGCTAGTGCAAGTTAAGACGTATTCATTAATGGTATTCAAAGACAAATGTGGCTGTCCAGTCGTATGATCCGTAAATGCAAGAGACTTCATTTTGTGCAACAGATGAAAATACCCCGGGGGGTACTCAATTTTGGTTTTGGTAGGGGTGTGCCACTGGGAAATTAGAAGTACCACCCATGTATATACCAATATTTAAGAAAAAGGGACCCATCCATATACCAAATTCCCAACATTTTAAGTCGAGTTTATACAAAAAATGAAATTTTCCCCGAAAATTAACGCTAATTTGGCGAAAATTTTCTGATTTTTGTTTGAAATTTAGAAAAAAATCCAAAATTTGCGCCATTTTGTCAAAAAATTTTGGAAAACAGACCCATCAAAATACCACATTTTGCAAAGAAAAAGGACCCATTGAAATACCAGACAGCCTGATTTTGCTACCCAAGTTTGTGGCACATCCCCGTAATCACTTTTGTACTAAGTACCCCCCCCCCCTGGAAAATACATATCAAGTTTGTAATTTACCGAAATTGATTTTTTGGCGGATTCACAACCCTTGTGCTTATACAATAAAATACCAGCAAAGTTTCTTCTCAAGAAAATGATAGGAAATGGGAAGTATATCTGCATATTTTTCAGATAATCAACAGAAAATATAGAGCTTATTGATCTTTAAATGCGCTTATCTCACTTATACTTTTTACTCCCTGACAAACTTTGACGGACCATAACTTGACTTCTGAAAATCGAGTTAAGTTCATTGAGGTGTCATTTTAATCCTTATATTAAACATGGATATAATATTTAAAGAAAAATGACAAGAGGATGCATTTACAGCTTGTTTGGGATGGATGGTCACAAATAGCGTTTTATATACTTGCATTTGGAACAGTTTGTAAACAGGTCCAAAAGTTAGTACAGAATATGTGTCCATGCACATGCTAATGCAAGCTTTTACCTGCTTGTGGAAATGTGCAACATGCTAATGAAAGTTATAGCATGTTAGTGAAAGATTGCAACATGCTAATGAAAGTTTTAGCATGTTAGTGAAAGATTGCAACATGCTAATGAAAGCATGTTAGTGAAAGTTTGAAACATACCAATGTGATTGCAAGTGTAAGCTTGCAATTTGTTAATGCAGGTTTGCACATGCTTGTGAAAGATTGTATCATGCAAAATAAAGCCAGGTCTGACTGAGCCACCATCTATTTTCTACTGACTTTGAGCAAAATCTACTGGCTGAGTTTCTGGAGCTTTGTTTTTAGCTCAGCTGAATGGCATGGCTTGTGGTGTGAAGGAACTTGCAAGTTTGAATTAAAGCTAGGCACATGTAAGTTAAAGATCGTACCGTTCCAATGCAAGCTTTCAATATGCAAGTGTAAGCTTACAAAGTGCTATTGCAAGTTTGCATTTGTGAAATATTACAACCTGCTAATGAAAGATTGAAACATGCTTATAAAATCTTGCAACATGTTAGTGAAATCTTGCAACATGTTAGTGAAAGATTGCAACATACTTGTGCAAGTTTGCAGTATGCAAGTATAAGCTTGCAACATGCTAATGAAAGCTTCCAACATGTCAGTGAAAAGTTGTAACATGCTAGTGTTAGCTTTTGATATGCAATTATAAGCTTGCAACTTGCCAGTACAAGCTTGCACATGCATGTGACAGGTTTACACATGCAAGTGTAAGCTTGCGTTAATGAAAACTTGCTACAAGTATTTGCACCAAGTTTGCTGAAACATAATAGGTTATCATCCAATGGAGCAAAATTATAGGTACAATGATCAGTTCCATATATATCAAATATTATCATTAGTATCATTTGACGAACTTTAACACTTAACAATTATTGTTTTGTGATACAAGTCACATAAAAGCATATGGTCCTCAAACTTACAGAGGAACATGTTTTACTTAATCATTGAATATAAATTAATCCATTTATGATATTGCAAGAAGTTATGACCCACTTCTCTTGGTTATTCATTAATGACTTCAAAATGCTGACTTGCTGTAGATCACAGGTGACTATCTTTACAAGGGTTCATCATGGTTTTAGAATAGATGTGCTAGTGTGAAAAGCTGCTTATGACTTGTATATACAATAATGCTGCTATTAGGCTGCTTTATAGCAAATGCACAGGTGTATGCTTGGAGAGGAAGTATTCGATCAGTTAGTTAAGCTTATTCACCGTACCATTAATGCTATCATTTCCGTTGCAGATTTGCCTTTCTTTTCTATGATTCCATTAGCATTAGCAGATTAACAGCTATTTCATGAGGTTTTGACCTATATTTGGTATGATTTAGCATTTCATGGGCACCATGCGCTAATTACGAGTGTCACAATAAGTGGCCGAGTATAAGTTAGTGAAGATCTCCTTGGATTGGCTGGGGAGTGTGCATCGGGAATTTGTGACATTTATGATGAACCCTTAGTCCTACTTGTAGTCATCAATAATGGTAATGTACTTTGGCATTTCTAAGAGGATCAAGCATGTGGTCTCAAGATTGACTGTGACCTTCATTTCTGAACATCTATGAAAAAAAAAACCTACCTGCTACTGACAAGGCCATTTTTACCATCAGACAAGCTCATTGCAAGCTTCGTGCAAATTTTTGGGGAAGCGGGTTAGTGTAGCGGTATTTCCCTCGCTTTACACCAATGAGGTCCCGGGTTTGAGTCACGCGCCCAGCGCTTTATGTGCATTTGGGTTTCAGTCCATGCTCGCTTCCGCAGGTTTTTCTCCGGGTCCTCCGGTTTTCCTCCTGCACTAAAACTGAATATTAAAGAAAGATCTAGGACCCCAATGGAAATAAGCTTCATTAGAGGCTTTCTTGGGTTATCCCTGGCTATCAGCCTAAATAATTATTTCTTTCAATCTTTTTTCAAATTAATTTTTTATGCTTGTATGAAATCTGTGAGCTTATTGCAGATGCAGTGTGTATTGTATTCATAACAAAACTTCAAGAAATTCAAAGGATGATCAGTCTAAGAGAAGAAAGAAAGAATTTGCGCAGTATGCACATTTTGATGTATTATTACATAAATAACTGAGAGATCTTTGTAGAGCTAGTTGCCAATCTCAGCAAAACATGCTCTTCTCAGACATATCTGGATTGTTTTCACCAGATCTGGTAATGATTTCCATTTTGACTCTATAATATAAAGTTTATTTTAGGTTTGGTTAACTTTGAGCTCTTGTTTTTATCTTATATGATACAAACTAAAAAACTATCTAAGTGTCCTACATTTTGCGAGGGTGAACAAGATGTTTCACCATCGCTGCTCGGCTCGCCTTGCTGCTCAATGGACATTTTTGATGGACTATAGACAATCTGTTCTTGATTAATTTTTTTAGTACATGTAGTTGGGTGATTCATCAATCTTATTTGATATTCAAAATGATTTTGGCTGGTCTTGGTAGAACTTCAAAAATGTTTTTTTTTTCAAGTGACAAGGCCGGGGGCCTGCACGTCACATGTGAAAAGCTTGCAAACATAACTGATTTGTCACAAGACACGAACAGATGCTATGTCGCAGGTAACATGGCCTTAACGCTGTTGCTATTTTGAGAGGCCTCACACTCGGATCATCAAGAAAATCTAGGAAATAAGACACCACATGTCATGAAGTTATATCACACTCATCAAATCAATTACTACCTTCCTAAAATGGGCTCGATAACCACATATATTAATAGATAAAATAATAGAAAACGACAATTACTTCCTTTGATGAGCTTCCAAATCATTGGAAGTAACATTTGGACATTAATTGGTGGAAAAACTAAATTAAAAATGGCATTATCTGCCAAATATCCAGGGTTTGGTATTGTAATATTTGTTTGTTTGGGTTGATTTGGCAAAGTTTTGTGGAAGGAAAGTCTAGCATGATGCTCAATCTGCAATGATATTGTAACTGACAGAGAAGGACGTAGTCTGCGTAAGGCAAGGAAGCTGACATGATTGGTCCATTGTTGCTTCAATCTCAACATGATCACTGTCACGGGTTACATTGGATATGCACCCACATCTCTAGCTATCTCTGTCAGAGGTGATTTCCAGAACTGTTTCCTAAATAATAAAGGGGTATGCTTTCAAAGTATAATTTTAGTATTATTATCTTGGGCAATTTGGATGTGCAGATTTTGTTGTAAGAGATAACAAAATGTTGATTTGGTCCATTGTTGCCCTAATCTCAAAATGATCACTGGCACATGTTCCCGGCACATTGGATATGCACCCACATCTCTGTCAGAGGTGATTTCCAGAACTGTTTCCTAAATAATAAATGGTATGCTTTCAAGGTATAATCTTAGTTCTATAATTATCTAGGGTAATTTGGATGTGCAAAAAATCTTAATTTTGGTCCAGTGTTGCCCCAATCTTAATGATCACTGTCACATGTAACATTGGACACCCACATCTCTGTCAGAGGTGATTTCCAGAACTGTTTCCTAAACAATACAGAGGTATGTTTTCAAGGTATAATTTTAGACCTAGTTTGGATGTGCAGATTTTGTTGACAAATCTTTATTCCAGGGAATGAACTGGATAAATGGTAGATTTGTTTGGCAAGATATATCTTGCTTTCGGGCTCCTTGTCCATTACACCACTTAGTTTTATTTGGGATCTATATGGTGATGTGTAAAAAAAGTTTCTAGTTTGTACCAACACAAGACATTAAACAATGGAACAATAAGACAGAACAAGTTTGTTTCTGATTTATCTTTGAACCGGAATCCAAATGGTGCATTGCGGTTTCAAAGTCATTCAAAGATATGGAGAAATTTCATTGTCTGTACAATCGTAGACTAAGGAGTTACAGTGATGACAGCTAAAAAATTCAGTAATGAAATGACTAACACCAAAGAGCGAAAGTAATGAATTAGAAGCAGAGGGGCTCGGCAGTAAAAGTGAACCATATATATTTATTGTGACATGTGTTTTCAACAAAGCTTTTCACTATGACTTCATCATGTTGACATACATGCAAGTTTAAAATACTAGCCAATTTCTCATCAATGTGTATAGATTTCAAATTTAAGAGTTTGTTGAGTTGACATTTTTAATAAGGTATTTTCCCACCTGTTGGTGCCCAAGGGGGAGGGGGTTCCTGGGTATCTTCCCTTAACTCCCTGTCCATATAAATTTTATATTGAAAGTCTGGTCAATGATACAGAATATAAAAAGGACAAAAAACAGGGGAAAATAGAAAAATAAGTGAAAGATTTCTGGCCGAAAAAATGTCCTGCAGAAAATGTTAAAACCCTTTGAACTTTTCCCAAAAGAATTTTTGCATGAAATTGTGCTCAAATTTGAACATTGCAATTATACTATTATTACATTGCTGAAATAAAATTCAATTAGTAAAGGTTAATTTTGGTTTCAATTTTATGGGCAAAACAAATTTGAACACCACCCTTATAAAAGTACTTTATGCTAATTAGCATAAAAGCGATTTGGTCAATTTGAATTTTTTTGCCACTGAGCGAGTTTATGGTTTAAATCGAGCAACAATGTAAAAAAAAAGTTGTGCGTAGTAGGACCCTTAGGAATCCCTCTTGGTCATTATGATAAATTTGTTTTCTTTATAATGAGATTTTTTAGTCTCATATTATAAGTCTAAATACTTCAGACTTTGTACTTCATATCTTAACCAGAATCAGAAATGATTATATCATATAGAAATTCATGTCTTCTCTATCCCATTGGAAAATAAAAATAGCCCTTAAATTCCCATGCCCTTTTCCCCCTACCTGTCATGCCAGAATTGTGCATACCATATTCTACATGTTGGAATGATCAGCGTTATTTCCGCTTCAAGAATGTTAATTTTGTTGACAAGGAAAAGAATTCCACTTGTGCATCACATTGTGCTAGCGAAGTCTTTCACCTGTCTAAATATAGGACTTGCATTTCATGTGTGGAACCAAGAAATTGTTGAAATCACACTTGCAAGATTTTTTAATCTTTATTTGCTGTGGGATCTTCTTACTTTATTTAAGGTGGCTTAGCACAGACACGAGTGAGCTGATATCAGCGGTATTGGACAAAATGTCAAAGTATTCAGTTATCCTGGGCTTTTAGCGTGCTTCGTGGCGTACAGGCTTTTAGCGCTTCAATAAAACGAGATCTTACACGTGCGTCATTTTTCTATTCACGCATAAGACCATGCGCGTTACTCCTGATGGCACAGGGCTCAAAGCGCACGGTGCTTAAGGTATTAGCCATTTTAAAGAACTAGATAAGGACCAAAACATATATGTGAAAAAGAGAGAGAAAAAATAGAGCTGTTTTTTAATTATAAGTGTTTTTGTCTTATTTATTTTGATTTTACTATAGAAGACAATGGTAAAAAGTGGTAAAACATAGTGTTTTTAAATGGACTTTACTCAAAAACTAAGTTGATAACCCCCTTTTTATTTCAGAAATGTGATCAGCACATATGAAAACATCATATATCAAAAAGTATGAAAAATAAATAGAGGAATTCTATCTTTGCTAATTAAGCCACCTTAATATTGCCAAGTTAACCCATAATATTCTGGTTTTCTGTAGTATTTCTGATGTCAAGATTGTGCTGTTAAACTTGTTTATCAATAGTGTAGGCTATGGGTTCTGGTGGGGAGAGCAGGGGCTGTGCCAGGGGGCTGGGGGGGGGGGGGGGGGGGGGGGGGGGGGGGGTAGAGCCAGTAGATCATCCTTAAATTAATAGGGTGAAAAGGTGTACCCTGGAAATCCCAAATGCTCTACATAATATCTTTTAAAAATTATCAGGAAAAAAGTGGTTCACTTCATGCACAGACCATTTAAAGAATTGCAAAAAAAAAAAAAAAAAAACTGTCAGCTTAAACTTGGTCTTATAGTTACTCCTTATTTTAAGTCTGTAGAAGGCCCATTCACCAAGGTCATGACTAAATAGATTACAAAGTTTATCAAGAGGCTCCAGAATTCTCTACTGTTCATTTCATTAATTTGTGAAATGTTGAAGGTTTTTGCAAGTGGTTTTTAGGAATGCTAAATTGTGATAGACATTAATTGACCCAGTGTAAGCTTACTAAATATCAATAGAGTTGAAGAGTGCACTTTTGGTTGAGAAAGCATCAGGTACGCATGTTGCCATGAAATTCTTCCCGTTTTTTAGCTCATTTTGCTTTAATTCAAAAAGGTTTACTCTGATATTTATAACAGACATGTATACATAATAATAAAAATCTTGGTTTATTTTAATAAGTTTTTGCATCTATGATAGTGTACTTGTCATACTTTACAATTTATCAATTTCTCTAATAATTCTGGTGAGAATTGAGTCCAGGATATAAGTAAAAGGATATACCATGTCGGCTGGGGGTTAAATCTTTCTTAACGATATGACATGGTGTATTAGAATCTTCACTAATCCTACACATCCAATAAAGAGATACAAGTCGATATTGACATCCCGGGATTGACATTCACAAATTACTCATTATTCTACACTCTCATTCAACATGCCAAAGGTCACCAATTGGGCTAGTCTTTAGTATGATGATTGTACTGAACTTTGACATGATGGGATTTGAATGATGGTTTCAGATGAGTTTAAATTTGGGACTGATTTCTGATTCAGGAAGAAGGTTTAAGACCTGACGAGATTGCATTGATGACAGCCATATAATGCAAATCAAATGTTTGCGTTATGGGGCTGATCATTCTTTGCGGTAGGCAGCGAGTGTGTCGTATTATTGTATAGAGCTATGATTTCCTCTCTTGTTAAAGTACCGGATCACACATGACATGCTAGTCCCTGAGCATCTTAACGAAATATTCAATTTTCTGCACCCTGTTGAATAAATAATAAATATTGTTACAAGTGGAAATGTTAACCAAACCAGCAACTGGGGAAAGCGACCAATCCAGCGACTGGGGAAAGCTTAGAGATAGACTTAAATCGCAAACAAATTGACAATTTCCAGGCAGAAGCAAATTAACCAGAACCAAAATTGTAATCTCTGATTTTATCACTATTATTCACGAATATATATATTTCAACATTGTGTAAATCTAAGACAACTCAAATTTACTACCATGTTGGAATAACACAGGCCTAATATAATTATATAAGTTTTAACATGAAATTGTGATGCAAATCAATGCAGCGCTTTGATGAAGATAAAAGATCTATGCTTCCATTTAATCTCACTCACATTATTACAATTATTTTTTTGTTATCATATACTAACAGGGACCAAAAACTTTGATCAGTAACTGATTACTCAAATCAAGGTTTTTTAAACATAACATTCCTCAAAATAATTATCACTGAATAAGAGTAGCTTTGGTAATGTAAAAAAACAATGGAAGAAATTATTATTCAAAAGTCAACAATTTCCTAAAATCTTATTTATTGGCAAAAATTGAATGTTTCCTTTTTAAAGAGAATTTTTCTTAACAAAGAAAGGGTTTTTTAAAAGTTAATTGTCAAATTAAACAGGGAGTAGGAATAGTTTCTAGTTTCAAATAGGAGCTAACCATACATGGCACTGGATTTAGATGCTTATCAAAGGAATCCCAAAGAAGCAAAGCACGTCAAAATACCCAACAGACATTGGAAAGTGAATATTTGAAATAAAAATTGATGTAATTGTACCACAAATCCAAGTTATTATATGAGCTTCTTATTTCATGATGGTTTGTGTTAAGAATACTTGAAAGGTACATCCAACCAAATCAACAAAGTATTATTTGAAGACTTAAAACCTTATTATTTAAGTCAGTGTGAAAGAATTTGAATTTCCTGCCCCCCCCCCCCCACCTCAAAAAAAAAAATCAGAAAATCTTTGGTTGCATTTTTTGCACTTTTGCATTTTTTTACTTTTTCAGTTTTAGTATTCAAATTTTGTGTTTTAAAATTCCTCCAAACGTATTTTCTGCTTGTTATTTATGGGAAAATCAAAATTTCCCTTTAAACCCAATAAATAACATACAGGTTGAAAAGCAGTGGCGGCAGAAGGTTAAAATTTTAGGGGGCTGGCTAATTTTTTTGTAATCAAAAAATTTTTTGAGCAAAAATGGTCGTTGGCTAAATATGATATTTTGTAATGTGTGCTTAGCACGGGAAAAAATCTGTCAAATCGGCTATTTTCAACTACAAATTGTTTAAAAATCTTGAAATTTGTGCAAAAAATTGTAAATTTTTACTGAAAATTTACCTCAAAATCCGCGCAAAGCGTGCAAAAATCTTTTATTTTTCTCATTTTAATTATCAAAACGAAAGGGGAAATTTCAATTTCTTTTCCTTTTCATACTTTCTTCTTTATTTTTGGAAGGGGTCAGTCCCCCCTCGGCAAATTTAGGGGGGTGACATGTCCCCCTCTTCCCCCCCCCTGCTTCCGCCGCCTATGTTGAAAACACACTGCTTGATAGCCATGAACTTTTGAAAATATGTCCAGTATTGTTTTCTATCAATATCATTTTTTTTTAATTCAAAAAAGCATCCATTAACTTATAACCTAGTAATATAAGCAAAACGAACTTTTTATGTCTAATCATAATACTAATTTCCAGAATTTCGATAGACATGCCTTTCTTCTTTATACAAGAAAATATTTTCCTACAAATTCAGATGGATCTTTCCCGGGGATCTTTAGTGTCTGCTCATTTGAAGTTGTCTTCATTATGTCAAATTTTGAATTGACTGCTCCATGTTCATCTGGCAGTCTGACAGAAGTCGGACATTAAATTTATGAAATCACCAATATGATTTTTGTCTATAAAACGATACTGACAGCCTTGGAAAATGTCTGACAATGTCCAATGTTACAATGATATATTGCATGCCAATTATTAAATGCAACTGCTTATCTATATACATATGAATGCTTCTTTTTTGAGCAGGAAGGGGTATTTACAACAAACTTACACTCCCGCTCGAAAGTATTTCCGCACAAAAACCTCATTCAGCCATATCTCAAAAGGCGTTTATTCCGATTGTCATCATTTTTTGACAGAGTCTGCATTGTACAATTATCAAACTAACTAATCCAGAATTTCATTCATTGCATTTGAAAAGTATGGTGTGTAATGCGCATTACTACTTTTGTCTGCACTTAAAAAAATGATTTTATATACATTTCTGCGCATACATTTTAAAACTTACAACCTGAAAATATTCTATTCGGTTACAAGGTAATAATGAGGTTATGAAAAATTGATAAGTTACATATTAATGAGATTTGTACTTATGGATCGACTCATTCAATTCAACCATTTATCTTTTGAATGTACATCACTCTATTAGGCCGAAACCATAGTCGGCCTCCAAACATTTGGTCGTGACGTCACCAAATATTTGCCATCGAATTTTAAGTATGAACGGGTAACAAACATTTGGTCCAATGTATATGGCATTCAATAGCATGTGCAATCTAGCGCAAAATTTTATTTGGGTCTCAACTCGGTGTTGAAGTTATTTTGTTTGGAGTCACTCGTCATTTTGAGGTCGCGACCAAATGTTTGGTAGCGAAAATTTTGTTTGGAGGCCGACTATGTTTTGGCCTTTACCAATGAATAATTTTATACCAGCGTATCAAAATGATGAAATATTTTTATATTAGGCCAAAAAAAAAAATATTTGGTTGCCCTCCACAGCTTTTTTCAGAGAGGGTCGATCGGTCGTGTTTTTTTTTAATATATATTTTTTTCAATACTCCTCCACGGACCGCTAAGTCGATCGGCCGCTTCAGCCTTCACAACTTCCCCCACGACATCCAAATAAATATACTTATTGTAGTGATTTGGGACATTTTGAGGATTGAATATCGAAAAAAGCAAAAATATAACTTTTTTGTAGTTTTCTGTAAGTTTTGCATATTTTTTTAAGAAAAAAAATATTCCAATAAAAACAAGTTTGGGTCGGGCTGGAAAATAGGGTCGGTTGGTGGAGGGCAACCAAACAATTGTTTTTTTGCCTAACGTTTCATCAGAGGTATGGTGATATTTCAAACTTTTGGAAAGGGGATGGGGAGTATTTATTAATGTAAAGGGAATTTCAATTGAAAAAAAGAATTACTTGAATTGGACAAGAGGATGCCATATAATAACAAGCAGGGTAGTACATACCAGTTGTGCAAAATATCTATTGAATGAATGCAATAATATGAATAAATATCACATTGCACCATTTAAGAGGAGCATCCAATGTGTCAAATTGTCGGCAGTCTCAAAGTTAGCACAAAAATCCTGGCCAAAGTACGTATCTGCTGCAAAGATAAGTGTGTTTTGTTTGTAAACTCCCTTTCTGACAGCGCTAATGCCGCTGCATTTATCTTATTTAGTCACACCTGTCCAATCTGATAACGATTTCTCACCCATTTTATTTTTACACTTTTTGTGAATCTGATTTTGAAAAATGGATAAATCTGGCACGGGCTAGCCAAAAGAAATAGATTAAACAGTGAATAACTCCTAATTAGAATAATTTTCATAGTACAATTTGGGCCTCATAAAAAATAACATTGTTGACCTAGAACATTACTTTGAGTTAGAATTTTAATGGAGTTAAATGTGATATTCTCAGGCTTTATACATAAAAGCCTTTGAATATTATATAGTATTATTAGCAATATATTTTTAAATCACATTTTATACTGAATATTTATAACTTCCAATCAGTTGAGATATTACAGATCTATTCAGTATCGAAATGATTACGTAACACACCCAGTAACTGGATCACGCACATTCCCCGACAACGGTAAGTGCAATACTTTTGTGTGGTGATCATTTTCGATTATGGTTCAAAACAAGGAAGCGTGATCCAGTTGTCTGGCTGATAATCGGATGACACGTAACACTTCAATACTGAATTACAAGTAATATTACAATCCTTAAACCTAAAGTTCCTTATGAGCAATTTTCAATAGTTTTTTTAGATAGATAAATGGTTGGATTCTTTGCTATAGTTTTTTAACCTAAAAAAGAACTAAGTTAAATTAAATTTCTTGAGGATCTTTTTTCTGTTGGTTTTTTTGTTTGTGTTTGGATGGCTACTTGTACTTCTCGGATGCCCTTTTTGTCAAAATTGGGAGAGGGTGCGATTCTTACCTGTAAATCTAATAACTTGATATTTTGGTTTGCCCAGGACACTGCATTTGTTGTCATCATCATTAAAGATGTTAAAGGAATGATAGCTTACCGTTTCAGCTACTAATGAACGTTGACGATTGATACAAGTTTCCTTATATTGTTACTTAGCTATGTAAATGAATGTAATCCAAGTCAATAGTTTAATATGTTTGACTTTGACAGATATACCGCCTACAAGTGCAAACGGTACAAGGTCTAAAACAAGATTAGGCGATAACATTGATCAATGTATCGGTTGCCTTGAAACAAGAGATCGTTACACAAATTAATTTGTTTATTACACTTCTGTGAGATCATTGTTTAAATGTTGCTAATTAACATATACTTACTAAGTCCTGCTAATTAGGTTTGATTAGAACAAGTAAGGCCGAGTAAAAAAATAAACATGTTTCTCGTCCCCTCGCGCATCGTTTTTTAAGGATTTTGATAAACAATTCTTATTTTTTGTATTTCATGCATAACTTATTTGTAAAAAGTGTTTGAAAAGTTTAAGTCTGTGCAATAGATTTGCTTCTGTTCAATAAGCATTTTAAAGCATATTTTGTTTTAATCAACCCTCCAGTATGTCCAAAACTCAAAAATAAAAAGGGCCTCCTCCTCTTCCAATGAAACATCTGGTATCGATACGTTGGATGAGAGTGGGCCATTAATGGGCGATTTTGCATTGGCATTGAAATAAAAAATAAAAAGTGCCTCTTCCACCTTTTTTTCAAAAATCCGGACGAGAAACATGTTTTATTTTTTACTTGGCCTAATCGTGATGATGACAAGGCAAAATAGAGAGAAAGGGCTACTGATGTTTGTGACCATTTCAAGGTCATAGAAATCCCCCAATACCATCAGAGCTGTGCAAATTTACTCTCAATTATACACATTTTCTTTAATTTACATAAACTAATTTTAATTTATACAAATTACCCAGCAATTTAAATATCTGCAAACTTACTTTAATTTCTACAAATAAACTTTAATTTGTGCAAACTGAAGTTACTTTATGCAAATCTAATTTAATATCTGCAAACTTCTGACCAATCCAGCGGGTCAAAACCTGACGAAGTGTTACAGGTGTAACATGAAACGTAGTTGCTCTAAAACAAGTAAGTCCAGTAAACAGATTTAATCCTTCACTTATGTTTACTACTACTGGATGACTGAGAACATTCACTCATTTGTTCTGCAAACTTAGTTCTGTTACTGCAAACTTTTATTTATGTTAACTTATTTCATTTATGCAAACATAGTTTATTTTCTGCAAACTTAATTATTTTCTGCAAATTTAATTAAATATCTGCAAACTTACTTTAATCATTCCCCACACTTGCAAATTTAAATTCCACAAACTTTACTTTCATTTCTGCAATCTTAATTTCATTTCTGCAAAGTTGATTTTCATTTATGCAAACTTAGTTTAATTTCTGTAAACTTGATTTGTTTTCTGTAAATTTAGTTAAATATTTATGCAAACTAACTTTAATTTTTGCATTCGCAACACTTGCAAACTTAAATTTCCACAAGCTTTACTTTCGTTTATGCAATCTTCTTTTCATTTATGCAAAGTTGATTTTATTTCTGCAAACCAACTTTGATGCTCATAACGGTTGTGGTACAAGTCATGTGTAAAGGTTCCCCGCCATCTCACCCCAATCATGCAGGAGAAGAGAATATATTGTGTGTATCCCATCATGCATTGCTTCCTTTGGGATTGTCTGTATGGGTAATCATGTGAGTAGTTAGTGATGGAAAGCCCATAAGCCAAAGTTAATTGTTGTAATCTTGCATTTTGGGCATATTTCATCACTAACTACTCACATGACTTCCTGTACAAAATTTCCCATAGGAAGCAATGCATGATGGGATACACAGGATATCTTCTTTTATGCAGGAGCACCCTGCTATTCATATAGGGGTTCCCCACCATCTTGTCCAACCCAGCCTTGTTATCCAATTACCCACGTATCTTGAGTTCCTCCACCTGTCCGTCTCTCCTCATTCCTGATTTGATTACGGGCTGAGGTCTTTTATTCCCAGTTATTTCTGACATTCATCTTACTTGTGTGGCTTCTTAATCAACTCATTATTGTATCTTTGGTGGCCTCACATCGTTTTGTTATTGCAAATATTGCAACTCTATATACTGTAGCAAATAAAACTTAATTTACAGACACAGCCCATAGTAGCATCAAATATGTATTTGGAAAAACAAACATGTATGGTGTACCATCAAGGACATATAACTTCAGCATATTTAATTGTTATTATATAGTGTTGTCTTATACCATTATTGCAGTTGATAAAGTTAAAATGAGAAGCATAAATATGTGCCCCATCCTATCTAAAGGTACCTTAAGGTCGGCATAGTATATTACGCGATACGGGCCATTGAGCTGAGCATAGTCAATAATTACGTCCAAGGTCAAACTTCTAATTTCACCCGAAACACTATCTTTGAAGTGTATTCTATCATATTAATCAGGTTCCAACATCCAAAACATAGGAAAAATGTGTTAAAAACCAAGATAAAAATCCTCCCTCCATTCAAGTTTAATTCAGTACAAAAACTTGATTTTCTCAGAACTATAGTTTTCCGATTCAGCCCGGGACGGGGCACATATGCTCTGATGACATAGCATTACGAGGGATTTCTAAAACGCAAATTTTGGATACATTTTATGTCAGTGTATTGGGTCGCGTATTGAAGAAAATATTACAAAAATTGTATTTTTACCTTTCCTCAAAAAATTACAAAAGTGTTCTTATAGTAATAAACATAATTATGTTATTCCAAATCCGCTGGGGTTCACGTGTGAACCCCACTTTTTCTGGATTTTATCACATTTTTTACCGATTAGGAATATAATTTTAGTGACCATCCCGGAAGTTGTATTTTTCCAAGAATTATCCAACGGCTTACGCCAGAGGCGGTATAGGACATGACGCAGCCGGGGATCAGCTACGATACCGTATGGCAACCAGTAATAGTTGCCACAGCCATCACCGCCTGTTTTAAGCGATCCAGAGGAAATTGTATAACAAATAGGCCTATTTGTATGGTGTACCATCATGGTCACTCTGTGAGTTATGAGTTTATATAATTGTGCTTTTGTGCAAAGCACAACTCAAAGGACAACATGTAATGACTTGGTTTGTGAATTTGGAAAAGAAATGAAAACAAAACAATTTCAAAGTAATCTGGAAACCTGAATTCAAAAAATCAAATATATCTATCACTGTCAACGCCACTGATTATTAAAAAGGAAACTAAATGATCAAACAAAAGTATTTCTAGCCTTATTTTTGATTTCTTTGTACAAATCTATTTTAAGGAAACTTAATGATGAAACAAAAGTATTTCTAGCCTTATTTTTGATTTCTTTGTACAAATCTATTTTAAGGAAACTTAATGATGAAACAAAAGTATTTCTAGCCTTATTTTTGATTTCTTTGTACAAATCTATTTTAACTATACTGTGGTGCATATCTTTTTAAAAGTTGAATACAATAATATCTCCAAACCAAGCCTAAGAAAACATCGCCATGTTTTACTTTGCCACTAACTTGTTTGTACAGACCAATGTCGACATTTGAATGAACAAAATCCATCAAATCAACAACCCTGGTAGATTATTAGATTGCAACAATCAAATGCAGTGCTGAAATTGAACGGTTTCAGGTGATTTTACAAGACATTGCTTACTCATCTTAATTGACCATGACCTTAGATCCAGGGGTAGGGGGTCACTTAAGTAACACTTTATTTATAGGTGTTGCCAGAAGATATATCCTTAATAATAAGTTTTAACATTTTGAGAGAAAATATTATTTCGGAACTCAATTTTCCAAGATGCTGAGAATTTTATACTCTAAAATTGCATTTGTAAAATACTACCCTTTTTTTTATTAAGAATTAATCCTTTTCAGATTCCTAATTGTATTTTTCGTTGATTGTCATTCGCAAATCATAATTTTTTTCCTTTGTTGGGCCAATCTTGGAAAATAATGAAGTCTTGAGACTTGGACCAAGAATTGTACCTGGGACCTTGTCCTGATTATTAAATCGAGGGTTGGGAGCCAGAAAGCTGTATCTGCAGGAAGAAAAAAGGAGCCACAAGGCCGTATTTGCACATGCAACAAAGGTGCAAATACGGCCTTTTGCCTCTTTTTTTTTCTTCCTGCAGATATGACCTTCTGGCTCTCGGAATGTACACTCTGTATCATCTGAGTATAGGTGTCTAAAGCACTTATTCTTTGGATATATGACTTTGGTTCAATCCCACATTTCTCTTCATATCTCTAGCAAGAAGTATACTCTTTTCATGAAAGAGTGAACAAATGACTCCTTCTTGGAGTGATTTTTGTTTCACTGGCAAAAAAGTGAAATTTCATTCTTTTCAAAATGAAACGAATAACACTCTATGATTATGAAGAATGACATGCTCACTCTTCTGTTGTTTGAAAAGAGTAGAAATTATATTTATAGTGAAATGAATATGGCAAAGAAGACTTAGTTCACTTTATGTGATACATGTGTAAATGAATAATTTTGATCAGAAATTGTGTTTGGGAGATTGAGGTTTCTCCAAATCTTGCGAGTCCATTACCCACCCCCAAACCCCCTTTTTCATTTTCTGATCATGTATGTAACAACCTGGCATCTCCCCAGACCTCTAACTCAATCAATGTTTTGAGCTAAAACCAGGCAGATTTTTACTTCAGGTCAATTGTTCGGGAATGATTAAATGGCAGGAATGAAGCTAAAAAGAGCCTGAATGGTCGGCATATTATTGATCAGTTAGCTGTGGTTTTTATCTCATTTAAATACTTGTTCAGATTAGCATAGCGACATATAAAATCAAGAAGCAATAATGTTAGTATGGGCCAGCGATACATTTAGATGTTATAGTGAAAACCAGGCCCGTAGCCAGGATTTTTTCAAGGAGGTGTAGGTTTTCAAAAAATTGGACCTATTGGAGGAAAATGTTCATTTTGGTCGACCGGAAACTAATGTTAGTTTTTTAAAAACATTGTTGTCAATAGTTTTACAAGCGTTTTGTGTAGTGTTTTATCAAAAAACGACCTTTCAACATGTTTTTTTAAATTTGCTTTCGGGCTGCTTTAATGGACCTTTTTGTACATTGTCAAATTTGGGGGGGGGGGGTGATGCCCCTGGCACCCTCTCTCCAGGATACAGGCTTGCTGAAAACATAAATGAAAAGAGTATAGCTTTTCAGGAGTGACACTTGTATTTCCAAATTGGGATTGCATGGGGTTAGGTTCTGGATAATATTTTTAATAATTTAGAGCTGAATTTGCCAATTATTTTCATAAATTTACAAACATGACATTGAATGAAGACCAAAAAGACCCATTTTATTTGGGTGTTCCATTTTGTATGTAATTATTTGAAGAGTTGACCCCATTCAAAATGTCTTTGCCCACCTTATCCTCTTTCACTGCTTAAGAAAATGTTGGTGTACTTAATTGATTACAATCTTCTAGAAATAAATAGTGTATTATGTTTTTCTAGCTAATTATTAGCAGAAAGTGGGTAACAAATAATATTTTTTGCTCTTTTCACAATTTAAGCATTACATGATGATAAACTTAAATTGATTACTGACAGATAATGTAGCATCTCACTTAACATAAAGATTAAGATGAAACCCAAGATTTACAGGATTTCTTCATCAAAAACCATCTGAAAATGGCACATAATGTATCCACTCATTGGTCACCTAAAGCTTCCAACCCACAGCCTGACAGAGAGTCAATGTTAAAGGGGCATTGGACAAAATTTCAAAATTCTGTTTCTGGATGATTTACACTTCCTATGTTAGAAAATAACAGTAAATTGCCAGATATCGGGAAAATTTCGATCAAAACCTTCAATAAAGTCAAAAATTTGAATTTTGTTTTATTTGTTGATTTTGGATATGAGGCTATTTTCTAAACGTATTTAATGATGCTATACGATGAGAAAGAGCCAAAGATTTGTTTGTAAAACATTCCTTTTACATCATAGATGCAGAAAAATCAAAAGAAATTTTAAATTTTCATTAGATCCCCTAAAGAGACCAATTCTAGAAATTCAACTATAGAGGGCAGTATTTATCGGATAATTAAAAATAAGAGAATATCTAAATATTTTGATATATAGGATTTGACAATGAAACTTTGCATGCTGTCATTACTACCACTAATACTTCAAATGATGCAAAAATCTCAAAATGTTTGGGGAAAAGTTTGGGGATGATGCTGAACTTGTCCAATGCCCCTTTAAGCTGTAATTTGAGCACTGGCTTGTCAAGGTGTCAATACAACTCATCAAATAGTTGGAATTACAAGCTAAGTGACCCTTTAACACCCTGACTGACTGAGCCAAAAGGGCGGAAATCATTAGAAGATGGTGGTCACAATGTCATGTCCATTGAGGGGAACGAGGGTTAATCATCGGCAGCTTTTGTCAGAGAATATACAAAATGAAATGTTGGTTGGTTTATGTCACCGCCTCATTTTTTTAGCAAAAATTTGACTTTTATTTTGTAAAATTACAAAATGAAATGTAGAGTTGGTTTATGTCATCGGCTCATTTTTTAGCAAAAATTTG
>JXSR01S075507.1:41467-51988 GCA_000969725.1 Ophiothrix spiculata | reverse complement strand
GTGAAATCTTATTTCAATTTCTAGCATCTTTCGCTAAAAAATAGCTTAGACTTAAATTTGGATAATAAATATTGATTTAGTAAATGCATGACACTAAGTCCTATTAGGCCAAAAAAAATAAATTGTTATGTTGCCCTCAGCGACCGAACTTATTCAAAAATTTAAAAAAAATACCAGAGTCAGGAAAGCACCTAATTTTGCTCAGATTGGGTGTTTTTTTGAGAAAATATTGTGAAAATAGTGGAAATGCACCCAAATTTGGTACTTTAGGTGCTTTAAAAAAAAAATTATTTAAAAAAAATTATTTTCCGACCGACCGACTCAATTTTTCAGAAATCCCACTTGAGGGCAACACAACAATTATTTTTTTTTGGCCTTATGTGTCTTCGCTATATCTCCCTTCTCTCTAGAAACAAGAAACCCCCAGTTCTCTGATTTGACTATAACATCGACTACTATGAGACTGGTTCACAACCTTATTGGTAGAATTAATTTTAAATAAATCTATCATTGGACTGAGTTCAACGGAAGACCGCTACATATTATTTTGATCTCTCTATATACTTATTACAACTAACTGGGCAGCCAGTATGACTGTACAGTGCCCATGTAATGTACACGGATGTTAATATATATATACTATACTTCATTCAAAATAAATACTTGATATAATTAAATACAGCCTTTCTTATCATAGTGATAAGCTCAGGCCGAACTACTTACACGGTAATATCATACGATATATTAAAACATAAAGGTCCCTATGCACAAAATGTTACGCCTGGGTCTAAAGTTAGACCTGGTTTAAATGAATTTTTTAAGCGCATTAGAAAATATATTTTCCTCCACATTTACATGAGTTTCTTTGTGATTATTTTAGAATTTTGCATTTGAATCTTCAAAACAGCTAATTACTAAAGAATAAATATAGTAAAGATTGCTTTCTAATGAAAGTAGTTTTCACTTTGACCAGGTCTAACTTTATACTGGGCATAAAAGTTTTGTGCATACGGTCCAAAGAGTCTATTTGAGTTTATGATCAAAACATGAAAAGCTATTTGTATATGTATTGCCAAACTATGGTTTGGAATCACATAACATTACTATTCCATTCAATCACCATTAAGCCTGGAGTCAGTATCAGGGCATCAGGGATTTGACAAGGGGTCAATTTCCTTTATATGGCCAGACCATACTGTACAAATCTTGACTGCTTTCAGGGGCATTTCTCCTCTATGAAATATCAATGATATTACACTGAACAAAAAGCAGTTAATATTTGTTTTATATACCCAATGTAAAGATTCTTGTCATTTGGTATGTTTGGTTGATTAAAAGAACCAATTTAACAAATTGAATGCTTTCAATGACTTAACTTGCAATATTTACATATTTTCAATGCAGACTACATCATGTTTTGTGCACAAGGTAACTAGTTACGAACTTTAACACATGTCTGACCAAGAACGCTTATAGCTATGTGCATGTCACTAAAGCACTATTACTCAAAATCTGTGAAATGGGCTTAATTAAATCCAAGTCTTTTTTGAATAATTAAATGATAGGAATCTGTGTTTGAGGTGATATAGCCTCATTCACAAATTTCTAGATAAAAACTTGGGAACCAACTATCGGGGTTAATCCTGGAATATTTGGCCTTGAGAATGACGTTAAAACTTGACTCCAATTTAAGCCTCCGAAGCTTAAATTTATAAATAATTATATCTACATAATTAAAAATTTATAATCATTACAAATTTATTTGCATGAAGGATGAGGATATACATTTACAAGCCAATGATTAGATCATAACATATCTTCCAGGTCTATATTAAAATCACCCATCATGTTTAATTTATTTCCATCAGGGATTTTTAAACTCAGGAGATAAATCATAACTCCCCTTGCGAATGAGGCTATACACAAACAATCCAAATGATATCATTGTATAATAGCCTGAAGTCATAGCCTATTCGTAAAGGAGGTAAAGATAAGATAAAGGGGATGGCCTGCATAATTTGCGCAGGTCAGAGTTTCGAAGCGATGGACCACTCCACATTTTGTCAATGCTAATTCTGAAACCAGGCTTAGGTTTAACCAAGGAAGTTCATAGGTATAATTGGTAACTTGTAACCATATCTCACAATAGGGATATGACTACGGAAGCAATCTCGATGAGAGAATCCAATGTCAATTGGCCATTTCAATGGTTGACACAATTGACCCCCTATTTACTATGACTAATATACCTTCCATACAAACATTTTTTGTATATTTGAAAATAATTAGCAACAGTAATAAACAGCATTGATAAAAATTGGTCTGAACAAAATGCACGAATTCTACTGGTTTATGATGTAAATGGGGTGTCATATCATGTTGCTCCTATAAACATATCAAAGATGGCTACCAGAACCAATTCTACCTTGGATTTCCATGGTTTAATACTGAATACATTTATCAAATTTATTTTTTTCTTCTTCTTCTTGAAGCTGGTGAATGAACGGATGTGTCAATGTACAAACAATTTTTTTAACAAAGTCTAGACAACCCAGTTGGTCTTATCAGGAGTATGTGTTAACAGATTTTGTGTTAATGAGGTTCCACCATCATCCATTGACACCAACTTATTCTTGCCATGATAATAAGCTTAAATAGACTCTCTTCACATACAACATTCAGTATCTTTCATAAGATGGAACTTGAAAATTCTAGTCCATACTTGACATTGAGAAATCACACTTTAAAATTTAAAACAAATTGAGGAGCACAATTTTTGAGATAAAAATTGCACATCAATATTTTTAATACTGGAAAACACTGAATTTCCCAAGAGATTTTGCAAAATGGAAATGTTTGCAAAATAAAATATTCCTGAAGCTGCAAATTTTACATCAATTGGAAATAACACTAAACTTCCATATTTGCCAAATAAAAATATACCCGCACCGCAGTACATCTAAAATTTCCACATTGCAAAATGTAGCGGGGCACGAAGTTGAAATTTTGACATTGATTCAACGTTGAAATTTCAACTTTGTACCCGCTGGGAAACCTGTCACAAAATTGTAGTGTTTTGCAGTATTTTTTTTTCCAAGTAAGTCCTAGCCTGCTCACTTCTGATCCTCAAACCATCCATTTGTGAATACATGAATTCTTTAATAGATAAGTTATCCTCAAAATGCATTTAATGGAGATCTTGAGATTCATAATTTGTGGCATACAAATTCAATGGTAATCAGTCATGATCAAGGGTAATCGGGACTTGCACCATCTTACTGTGCAAGAGGCGGACTTGTACTGTAGTACCTCAGTAACTTGTACAAGTATCAAAACAGCAGCATGAAAATAGCATGTGTTCTTTATGTGCCCTCTGTCGATCCCAATGTACGAGTCACATATATGATTCCCTCTTTATATTTCCTTGATCATTATCAAATTACTGAATTAATACAACAACTTAAAAAATCATATCCTTCCGACTCCCCATCAAACAATGTTGAGAGGTCAACAAAAGATTTTGATAACAAGGTACCTATTAACATTGTAAAAGGAGAAGAGGGGAGCAGTTTTAAATATGACCACCAAAGTATCTCAACATGATTGTAGATTACATGACATTCTCTCCTTATATTTTGTTTTTGGTAAAGCATATCCATAATATTCAAAATATATTCCCATTAACTTTTAAAAAAATGAGTACATGATGAAAACCAAGATCATTAAGTTTTTTCAGTGAGCAAAAATTGGTATCTGAGGATACTCAGTCTTGATGATACTGACAATGTTGTATGGTTACACTGTGCTACACAGCCGATGCTGGGCTATTTTCAACAACATCTTTTAATTTATCATTGTAGATATTGTCTTTCGGTGATGACGACAAATTTGAATGCCTCGTCGCCCCAGTGGCGGCGCCATTTACAATAGGATTCTCTAAGATATTAACATGTTGAGGTGAACTATGTCCGTTAAGCCGCGATCTCTGCTTTAAAGGCATACGCACCGGAGAGGAGTCCAAAGCATACGGATTGGCAAAGCGAATATTTTGATTATTATATTCGTCCCATGTATAGTCCCCACTACTGTTATCACACTCACTAGTAGCTATATGGTTCTCAATCGCTTGTATCTGGGGGTTAGGGATATCTATTGTATCACCCTCAGTGTCACTACCACAACTATCTGATGAATCAGATGAACTGCTCCCTTGGGATTGAGATTGTTGAGTTGGAAGTGTGTCAGGATCCCCTTTTCCGGGGCTGTGTACAGGTGTTGCCGTCGTGGACATTTCAACCTCGCTTGGATCGTCGTCGGGGATTTCTTCGTACCCATCTCTTCTTTGCGGAGGCTGATCGGCTTGCGGACTTGAATGGTTTGAGTTGGCGTAGGTGGCGCTGTTATTGTTGGAGTGTATACTGGCCTTGGCATCTTGGCTTCCATTGAGAGAGATGAATCCCGGATACGGTGGTGGCGTTGTCTTGCCGTTACTGTTACGGATTGGTCGACTCAATGGGTTTGGGTTCAAATGAGGATGGGAATCATTCTCCATTTGAATACTCGTTGTTTCAGGCTGGGTGTTCAGAAACTGTCAACAAAATAGACAAATATGTTAACCAATTTTATCTTGTCATAAAAAACTGCAGAATTATTTGATGTCACTTTTAATCTTTTATGGCTTTTATATCAAATAGGGAAATGTCAAAACAGTGCACTCTGATTGACCACTGATGTCTGGCTCAGTACTTTGCTTTATATAAATGCTATGTCTTTGCCTTGGGCTTTAATAAAAGAGAAGACATAAATCAATCAAATGACCATCTCAAACTTCAAATACCTGAGGTAAAATGTGAATTGCAGAAACAATGTTTAGAATACAATTAAGAACTTGTTTGTATGAAACTTGGGAGGGGTGGGGTATTCAGTCTTAGCTTGGATGACGAGTGAGTGGAGGAATTCTTGATTTTGCTTATTAACCCCTGCCCATTTCTCAGAAAAAGGTTCCAATGTTAAGAAAAAGTGGGCATTTCTCAAAATCTTTGGACATTTTGGTAAATATTTCAGAAAGAGGAGATTTTATTTCTATAGGTTGATCAAATACATCAAAAATACATTTCTGGCCTCTTTCATTGTGAGTGAGTGATATAAATACAACTGTTATACAATGGTTTGAAATGTATTTTTGATGTCAAATAATGTGGTGAATTGAGTAAATATCATTTAGGAAAGAAAAGAAGTGGAACACAAGAGTTAATTTTTTATTTTACAAGTTGATTAAATGTCCTTTTTATCTGGATTCAGCTGCTTCATAGGGAACTAGATAAATACATTGAGAAAGTATCAACAAGTACTCTTGTGTTGCACTCTCTAAATGTAAAAAGAGTGAAAAAACGAGTGAATGCCAATTCACTCGAAAAAGAGTGAAAACCACTCAAAAACAGCTGTGATGCGCCACTCAATCCACTCGAAAAGGAGAGAAATCACTGAACTTTCACTCCAAAAAGAGTGAAAATAGAGTGAGAGTGAACGCCACTCTTTAAAGAGTGGACATTCACTCGCTGAGAGTGAACATCACTCCTTTTCGAGCGAATATTCTACAATTTTACTCCTTCTAATAAATATTCACTCTATTTTCACTCTTTTTGGAGTGCAAGTTCAGTCATTTCTCTCTTTTTCGAGTGGATTGACTTGCGCATACAGTTGTTTTTGAGTGGTTTTCACTCTTTTTCGAGTGAATTGGCATTCACTCTTTTTACATTTAGAGAGTAGCTATTAAACAAAAATAGAAATATTGCAAATGTTCCATGGACATAGTGAGAGTTTATAACTGCCGTTGTTGAGATTTATGAACTTAGCAACACTTTATAGACAAAATGAAATATAGACAATCGAGACTAGACAATCAAGACTGACTTCTCTGCTCAATCTATTCTGAAATTAATTGGCCATAAAGAGTGATGCCAGTTTGCATATAGAAGTGCCTAGTATAAAACACACATCATTTCTATTTTATCATTAAGAAGAAGGCGAAATATATATCATAGTAGATAGCAAATTGATAAATGCATCGGGGGAGGGGGGGTGATGGTCTTCAAAAATATTTGTATGTATATGTGCCTGCCGGACTTTGAAAATTTGATCATCTATATACCTATTTTTGACTGAAAAACCAACCTATCAGTATACCAATTTTGACCAAAAAGCACCAATTTTAATCCAATTGATAGTATACCACAATATAAATGAAAGTCAATAAAGTTATATTGATAACTATATCATGATTGCAGTGATTTGAGCCGTGCAATAATTTTTTCCATTGCACTGCGTGAAACAAACCTGTGTGATATCATGATAAAAAACAAATATTGAATGCTTATGCTCGTGCAATAGTACAAATATATCATTCGGTCAAATTTGGACTGATCCATTTCACTCGGCTACGCCTCGTGAAATAGAAAAGTCCAAATTTGACCTCATGCTATATTTTGTACTATTGCACTCTCAGGCATTTAATATTTGTATACTATTGATCAGCATCAGACATTTATTTGATAGAGATTGGTTGTCAAATTCAATAATGTCAAATGATTATATCAATTTCAGAAATTGGAGATAGAAGATTAAGACAGAGTAGAGGGCATGCATGTACAAAGTAGCAAAACACATGACAAAGAAGTGGCAGTATTTGAATAAAATCCCAACATCAGGAAATGATCAAGTGGAAAGTGTATTGTAAAAACTCCAGAATAGTTGTTTTGAAGTATCTTGTGATGAAAACAGGTGACTAATTGTATCTTTTTGATTGAATTCTAAAATTAAACACAGATGTATATGCCATTTGACAAGAAAAAGTTGAGGCATTTGCCCATTGCATGGTTCTGCCATTTTCAGGAGAATTTTTTTTTTTTCATAATACAATTTTAAAGAGTTTTTCCAAGAAATTCAAAACTTGACCACCATGTTGAATCACCAGGGAAATGCAATTTGGTGAGTGATTAGGCTTAGTTACCAAAACTATTTCAAACTAAATATGTCTACATTAAACAAGTTGGTTCGCGAAGCCACAGGTCTATCCTGATGGAAATATTTATTATCCAAAAATGGTAACCTTACTGGTATTTGTTCAATGTGGCTTTAAAGTAGTTTGCTCATTTGGGATCAAGGGTTCACATGTTTGGTCATAACCTTGAAATGACCTTGAATGACTTTTTTGACCTTGAAGTGATCTGAGGTCAACTTTAAGACCATTTTGGAAAATTAACCTCAAATGACCTTTGGACCTTGACTGGCCTCTACCTTGAGCCAAGGGCTATCTTAGGTCCAAGAGTGCATAAGGTGTTCTTGTGATCTTGAAATGATCCTGGATGACCTTAGGTCAACTTTTGACCTTGAAATAATCTCAGGTCAGTTTTTTGACCATTTAGGAAATTTACCTCAAATGACCATTTCAGCTTGACTGTTCATGAGTTATAGGTGTGACCTTGAAATGACCTCGGATGACCTCAGGTCAACTTTAGAACAATTTTGAGATTTGACCTCAAATGACCCTTTGACCTTGAATGACCTTGACCGCATCCCAAAAAAGTTTTGAGCGCGAGTTTAACCCGAGACCCTTCATGTCACCAAGTTTAGTTACTGAAGGCCTTTTGGTTCCGGAGATAAATGTGGAGGGCGCAAGGCAGACGGCACACAGAAAAGTGACTGGTAGTCTATGTTCGGGCGAGACAAAAATGATGGCACGCAAAATATCACAGCTTTGTGTTTGATTGAGAAACAACACCTATCTGAAGGTGACTGATACAGATTCAAATAATGCACCAGTTTGACAATTAGTAACAAATTGCCCCAAATTGAGCTCCTTGGTCCGAAAATTTGCAAATTTGAAAAAGGGTAATTCTTTTAATTAGAAAATGTGAAAAGGGATACTTTTCAATTCCTACAACCACGTGTGTACTTGGAAGTAGAGAACCTACCCAGGTAAAAGGCTTGACTGTGCAATAGGCAAAAAGAATTCTAAGAAGTAACACACAAGGAAACATCCACTGGACTTATCGGTATAGAATGATCACATGAGACGATACACATACCTACTCGCAAACCATCACAATTTTGCCTGCAGGTTTTTGAGGTGGAGGCATGCCTTCTGTCTGTCATGAGATGTATACAAAGGTTGGAATTCAGACTTTCTGACAGAGTGGTTGTTAATATTGCTTTGTTTCTTGTGACTTAGACTCATCTTAAGAGGTTTAAGTCTGGGGTAGACCTTCAAATGGCATAAATGGTTTTTGTACTCTAACTCTCAAACTAATTGAATAAATATAAAAGTGTACATTTTTAGAAGCGGATTTTACCCTGAGCTTGATGATGATATCAGTTTGTGACCCAAAATGACAATTTTGGCAAAAAAATGCCAAAAAACATATTTTTTGCCCCACAATTTCTGGAAAGCCTAACTAAAATTTGCATTTGTGAAATGTTGAACTTTTTTGTTTTTTGGAATTTAGAAACAAATGTCTTGGAAAGACGTTTTTCTTAGTTTTTTAAAAAATGCCAAAAATAGGTCAAAAAATATAACCAAATCCCACCGCTGCCACCAATATGGCATTTTTTGGCCTATTTTTGAAAAAATAAGATAAAAATCAAAAATTTGAGAAAACTTTTCCTAGACATTTGTTTCTAAATTCCAAAAAGCAAGAGAGTTCAAAATTTCACAAATGCGTATTTTAGTTAGGCTTTCCAGAAATTTTTGGGGCAAAAATGATGATTTTTGGCATTTTTTGCCAAAATCACATTTGTGGTCAAAAACTGATATCACCAATATGTTCAGGGTAAAAATCCACTTCTGAAAATGTATACTTTTATATTGTCTATGTAATTAGTTTGAGAGTTAGAGTACAAAAACCATTTATGCTAGTTGAAGGTCTACCCCAGCCTTAACACAATTTGGCATGTAATCCGATTGGTTCAAAATCTACATTTTTTCTACGATCTCCCTAGTTATTGGTCAATCTTGTAGTCTAATGCCAGTATGTGTTGCCAAATAGATATATAAAGCAATTTATATGAAAAATGGTTTTAGGGCAAATATAACCGATCAATAAACAATCACAGTAACCTATTCATGATCAGCAAGACATTCCACACAAACAAAAAATAATATCAATGTTTCTTGGTAACAAAGCAATACATTACTTTTGTGAAAGTTGTAAACTTTCAAGAGCAACATTATGTAATCAAGAAATTAAACAAATGCAGGGATCAGAAAATCAGTTACCTGAAGAAAGCCAATTTAGTGGTGCACTGGCAAAATAAGCGGAAATTCTCGATTGAAGATTTTGAATAAATGGCTGCTAAAGTAAAAATATGGTGGAAAGATCAAATTTCGTTTTTTGACATAAAACACATCAATGCGTAAGTGCAGGGATGCCAGTGACAAAACGTGTAAAGGCCTGAAAATGGTGTAAATGTCCAAAAATAGGCTGAAAATGAATAAAACAGTGTACATTTTGACAACAGAAAAGCCTGAATTCAGGCAATTGCCTGAAAACTGGCATCCCTGATAAGTGTTAAACTATACATCGCGTTTTGAAGATTAATTATGAAGCGAAGTGCAATAATTCACAGGTAGTTGATTGTGTTTTGCTTTCATACACTATAGTAATCAGTAACTTTTAAATCGATTTGCAACAATTTTTTACTGCCAGATTTTGAGTGTACTGCCTTGTATTTCGATCTGAAAATCTTGACTTTCTGCTCATTTTGAGCACCACTCAATTTTCAACTTTAGGACAAGATCTGATGCAGGTTTAGAGTGCTGGTTGAATTTGTCAAAAATGACATTCATTATTTCAAATGAGTACTCTTGCAGTCTAAATACTGTGCAAATACTCATGCAGTGTACAATCATTTACATTTCTGCAACACATGCAGAAACCACCAAAAAAGCGCTACACATTGTTACAGTTAAACTTGACAAATAGAGTGAAACTCTTTCAGTTGCTGACAATGCGTTCAAATACTACTATCCAACAAACCTCAACCATTAGGCCCAAAAAAATAAATTGTTTGTTTGCCCTCCAGTTGAAAAATTGAAATTTTGGGTCGGTTGATCTTTTTTTTTTTACTTTTCACATACATTTTAAAGAATGATGTCATTCCATTGATTTTATCGTGAATACCAAGCAATGCAGGGCTTAATCAAGATTGTTGGTTAGTATTTAGAGGAAATATGCGTTTTATACTACTAAATGTGACTTTATGCTGCTAAATTTTACGTTTTTTACGGGGACCACTCAGTTTTGGAGCTGTACACAACCGCGTTCAAATTTTTTTCAGACCCACCCTAAACAGGTTTTGCTCCATTCTCAAAATCATGCCCTAAACAGGTTTTCGCGAACTTTTTTTTAAAAAAAGGTATCCTTTTCACAAGTTTTGGACAAAATTGCGCCCTGAACAAGTTTTACTTTTAATTGTACCATACATCTGTCAAATCTGAAGATATAACAAGAGAGCTTTAGAAAC
>JXSR01S075507.1:0-21410 GCA_000969725.1 Ophiothrix spiculata | reverse complement strand
CTGTTTCAGCAAATTAATTCTTCAATTCGAAATATTCACTTGAAAGCATGTTACTTTGTCTTTTTCTATTCCAAGGTTTGTGAATTATAAAACCACAAACTTGCCCATCAATTTCACTTGCTTATTTGGTAATACATCACTCTGGTATAACATAGGCCTGATGTTAAAATCAAGATATAATTTTTTTAATCTTCAGTCAGAAGGACAATTCTATATTTCATATGACAATAAAATGCCCACTTCCAATTATTTTTTCAAAATGTATACACAACCATGGAAGTTTTTAAAACGTATACACAACCATGGAAATTGGTACAAAACTATGGAATGAACATCATGATTTGTCAAAAGAGGTTATTTCACACCATTACTTTTCCCAGCTTAATAGCTACTTAGACCATTGTATTAATCTTTGGCAAGAAAGAGATACATACGGCATGTAAGGGGGGGGGGGATAACACATTACTCAATGTTACGTTTTTTTAAAGTTTATTTTGTACCATAACTTTTTACAAAGTGCTTAAAGTTAATAAAAGTATTCATTTCAAGAAAGGAATTTTCACAAGGAACACGATGGTGATGTTGAGATATTTTGTGACATTTTTTGAGAAAATCACACACACAAAAAAAACCCCACATTTTTTGGCCATTTGGGCTTCCAAACAAGCTAAAAATAACAAATTAAAAAAAAAACCTTCTGAATGGGATTTTCAATTTCAAACACCCCTTCAGATATTACGTCATTTTTATTTTTGAGGATTTTGACAAATTTTTTTGAATTTCATGCCAAATAAGGTTTAAAACAATATCCAAAATGGGAAAAAAGTGAATTTTTGACCTTATTGGGAATGAAAATCAAAAAAATTGCAAAAATTCTCAAAAATAAAAATGATGCAACATCTAAATGGGTGTTGTAAATTAAAAATCCAATTCACAAGTATTTTTTTAAAATTTGTTATTTTTAGCTCGCCCAAACGGCCAAAATATCTGTTTTTTTGTGATTTTCTCAAAAAATGTGATTTTTGGTCAAAAATCAACATCACCATCATGTTCCTTGTGAAACTCCTTTCTGGAAATGCATGTATATTTTTATTAACTTTAAGCACTTTGATAAAAAGTTACGGTACAAAATAAACTTGCAAAAACGTAAAATTGAGTAATGTGTTGTCCCCTTAACTATTAAATCACAGCAATCACACTTCAATCAGATGAAGTTAATAATGACACCCACCAGGTGAACCCTTAGATCTGGAATCAACTCTGTGAAAATATTCATATTAAGCTTTCATGCAATGACGATTTTTAAGGACAAATTAAAATGACCCGATAAGTAATTTAGGCATTTTTAAAATTCATGTGTAAAATTCTGTCATCAAAAATTTGGCTTTTGACAAGTTTGATTTTAGCGGAGATTTTAGTTACATAGAATATTGCCAATATGATTCTGTTAAAGAATTTGAGATGCCGATATGACCAAAGAAATATAATTATAAGAGGAATTGTGGAGATATAATTGTTGCTTAAGTCTGTTTTTTCTTTTAAAGTAAGCTTAAGCTTTCAAACACAAAGCTTTGGATGGATGAGAAACAGGTGAGCATTATTACAAGCTTTGCCGTCAGTGTTGCCAGATTGATTGTGTTGAGGTCTATTACTAAATTCATGCATTGTTCTAAATTATTGGAATTTGATATATTCTAACTATGATCTGGATTGCATGCAGACTATAATGAATCAACTAATGAACAAAATGAAAACAAAAATTAATTAAAAAAATATGTCAATTTTGAATTTCAGGAATTTAGAAAATAATAAATCATTGAATTTGCACATTAGCAAAGCGTGTAAACCTGAAACAAAAAGGTGTGGCCATAACAGGACAAAATTCAACGGTAACAAGAACAAATTGTCATGTCAAAGTCCAAGAGGCAAGCTATAGCTAGTACAATAACATGATTAAAAGAAAGTTTGTCGGATAATTAGCAGTATTGACCTCGGGATCGTTTACTACGAATGACTGGAAGAAAGATTGATGAGGGGTTCGACTCACGGCTCACAGTACCAACACTACACGACACAGATGAAGATGATGTATTACAGGCTGTGAATAGGAGATAGCAAGATATAAATTTATAGTTGAATCAAATCTACCAGTGTCAGTCAGCAGAGCTGTGTATTACAGTATCCAGAGCCTGTATGACTCTGAACACAGACAGATTGAAAGAAACAGGCAAGAAGACAGCAAGATGCTACTTGTTTGCATTTGTTTGAAGAAGTTGAAGGTACGAAGTAACGGGCACGCCATTGCTACTTACTGATAATTTGACCCGGTCTTAGAAACTGGCAGCGATCACCACCATATGTATTTCCACAGCTGTAGAAAAAATGTAGTGCAAAAAAGACGAGCAGAAAAACACATTACTAACAACAATAGAGAATAATTAAGGTCAAGATCAAATGACCTTTGACCTGAGTACTTACTTTGTCCCACATCTGGGCCAGGTTGTTTCCTGAAAGCACAGCGTTCACCAATGAAACCAACTCGACAGCTGTAGGATAGGGTAGGACACACACAACAAATGAATACTATAGCGGGAGAATTCACATGGTGCAACATTTTCAACAAGCGCACGCGTGCATGACAATGTCAACAACACGTCGGCTCAAAATAGATTGACAATACAATACATGTGATCTTCTAAAATATATGCAAAATGATATGTGGTATTTAAGTAACTTAACTTTTACTTTAAAATAAGACTATTTGCCTTGTATAGTTTTATATTACTCCCAAAGCAGTGATAAATAAACAGTTTTAATTGTTAGCGTTTAAAGACTCTAAATTACAGGGTCTATGTTTAAGAAGCAATCTATGCAGAAATTTTCGATAGGTTTGGAATTTAAATCACAAATGTGCTGTGACATTTCAAAATGAAATGATTACGATATATTGACCTATAATCAAATTCATCAGCATGATAAACGACACAGCTTCTTTTTTTTTTATTGTTTTGAAATGCGTCCCTAGAAGATATAGTGATTATAATCAACTTTCACACTGATCATGTGACAATTACACTTAAGTAGGATTCTAACTTCTGTAACTTGCAATATCCTTTTTTTGTAAATGCTGTACCAATTCTCTTAAACTAAAAATAAAGACTAAAATAACAAGTGTTAACCGAATTTAAGTACAGCATCATATTTAACGAGTGAAAGTCATTTGTTGTTTGAACATTCATTATAATTCTCAAAGCACACATGTGTAATTCTCAAAATGCTCTTGTAATTCTCAAAGCACATGTGTTATTTTTCAAACATTTTTCTAATTCTCATTGCACACGTGCAATTCTCTAAACATTTTGTAATTTTCATAGCACATGTGTTATTTTTTAAAACATTTTTCTAATTCTCATTGCACACGTGCAATTCTCAAAACATTTTGTAATTTTCTTAGCATATGTGTTATTCTCACAACAGTTTTCTAATTCTCATAGCACATGTATAATTCTCAAAACATTTTATAATTCTCATAGCATTTGTGTAATTCTCAAAGTAAATATTTGAGTAATTCTTATAGCACATGTGTAATTCTAATAAAACCATTTTTGTCATTCTCATAGCACAAGTATTCCTGTAATTCTCATTGCATTGAGCCATTCTCAAAACATTTTGTAAGTTTTAGTACAACTGTCTAATTCTCAAAAGCATATTTTAATTCTAAAAACATTTCTTTTAAAATTCTTAATACATTTTGGTTATTTTAAAATCATATTCTGTAATTTGCAGACCATATCAGCAGTGTTAATTTCTTACTTTGTTTGTAATGTATTTAAGCATAAAAATTATCTTTAAGAATTTCAATATAAGCCAACATAAAAATCACAAAATGACTTGAGAATTACAAAAGTGCAACAAGAATTATAAATATGGTTTAAGAATTACAAAAATGCTTTGAGAATTATAAAATTACTGGAGAATTATAAAAAAAAATTAGGAATGGTTTGAGAATTACAAATATGCTTTGTAAATAAATTAATCTTTTTAGCAAAAACAAAAATAAAAGAATCAAGTTTATTAGGAGTCGTGACTCCACAAGTTAGAATCCTACAAGTACTCCTCAGAAATGGATTTGAAATAGACAGATTTGTAGTACTGAATGTCTGATTAGGATGAGATGAAATGTACCTAATTTAAGAGTGATAGTCAGAGATACTTTAATTAGCTCATCAACATCATTTACATTTTTGCAATACCTATGATGACTAATTGTGTTGAATACCTCCAACAAATCAGAGATATCTCACCCATCAAATGAGAATAACAAGCCCATTCATCTTTCATGCCTATTATCTAGGTATGCCCTAATTAAAACATCTAATAGACTTCGTAATAAAAAAAATACACCATTTGTTATGCATCTTCCAGAGCAATTACTGCAAATGCAGAGTAGAATCATTTTGTATATTTTGAAAAAAAAGTAACACTATACACTGAGAGAATATATATATATCTCTATATACTGTGTTTTATAGGTCCAAGGGCAAACAAATAGTGAATCAAAAGTCAAATTCATTTTTGAGATTCTCCAATTTTAGTTATAACATAAACGGAAAGATTGTGTGACGTCTTAAATACTGTGATTACTTAATAACACTATTATCTTTAAGTTGCATTACATTAAGGCGATGGGAATCAACTTTGCATGTCGCTTTGTTGTGTGCACAGCATTGTGCAGTCATTTGCAACATTGTTGAGGTGGATTGTGTCTTTTTACTTCAAAAAGCTTGTCTCAGATTGCAAAGTCAGTTTGAAATATTTGCATTGATAATGTTGCGGTGACCGCAATGGCATAGACATGTTTTAGTGAGATGCTATTAAAGCCTTTTCTATTAAAGAATTACAGCAGATCAAAAACTTTTTTTTTCATGAAAACAAAAATGATTAAATATGCTCTTCAGGTTTATTCAACAAATTAAGTTAACAAGATAAATATTAGCACTGCAAAAGTAAAAATCAGTTATTAGTTAAGCTTATTGTATCAATAGTGATATTAATATTAATTAATGTTAATGAGTAACTAATAAGGCTATCCTAAGGTTTAGCTTCAAAAATTGGTATCTAGGGTTGGACAATTAACAAAACTTATAAGGTGCTATTTATGATAATGAATCGGCAGGTTCAGAGTGTGCAAATAGGAAAGTGTGAACATGGGGTTATAAGGTGGTGAGAGTAAAAGGGTGGGGTGAATTCAATCAACAAAATCAGTTTCAGGCATCAACAAATCATATGCAACATATTACACACATCATGATCATGCTTGGGATGCAGTGATGACACGTCGGTAAGGATGAGCTGTCGGTAAAACATATATCATATACAATGCCAGAATATCTCTAAATGCACAGTTGAACATTTCTATTCTCATTTTATTTCATCATTTATCTAAAAAATAGGAGGAAATATCACCTTAAATGAAGAAATGTATGAAACGGTGAGACCTAATGTAAAATGGTTATTTACCATTCTTATAAATATTCTTACTAAATAAATCTAAAATAATCATCATATTGAGAATGAAATAAGCGAATCAAGACTAAAAATGGATGAGATTTTGATTTCGGGATAATTATCCTGATCTTGAAAATATGAAATGTTCATTTTCTACATTTAGTACAGTAATCAAATACAATCTGTGTATCAAATGAACAACTTTCATAAACATTCATAATCAAAGTTTCTCTTTGAATCTAAACTACTAAACATGAATTAAAAATACAAACACCAAATGTATGCCTTAAGACTTTCTTAATACAAATAATGATAACATTTTTTTTTTCAAATAAAGCAGTTAAAACAAAACAAATAAATTCATCGATTATGAAAGCAACATTAGGATGAACTGAAAAGGATGTTTTTGTTGACACGGAGCACAGATGAACAGATCATGCCCCACAAGAAGCAAAATTACTCTTCATTTATGCACAAAATGACAAAATTCAACTATTTGAAAAAGTAGAGATTGTTTTTCCAGATAATGGCACTTTTTGATTTAATTATCCTTCAATTCACTTTCCAACATAGTACATATTAACTTTGTATCAAAATTTGGAACCAGTTGGTTTAAAATTGGGAAGACATTGAATCAAAATTCGGAACAGGTTTATCAGCAAATCCATAAAAAGTTTACAAATTACGAATAAAACTGTACGATGTAAAAGTATGATGTTTATTTGGGTCAACTTATAAATTTATATTCAGGTTAGTGATACAAATAAAAAAAGGGGTAAAGGGGACGGCCTGTACATTTCACAGGTCTGAGTGCTCATCTCTCTTATGAAGCGTTGAGGTCAGACTCCACTATTTGTTATATTTGCGGTGAGGGGTTCGCCACACCTCTTTCCCCATGAGTCTGTTACCTTCCCAGCACTGAAGAAAGATGGTACCAATTTGACACCTGGGTGGAGAGGAGCACATAAGGGTAAGTATCTTGCTCAAGGACACTACACACGCCGCACATCGGATTCGAACCCACGACTCTCAATGCCCGGGGATTAACAGACGAAGAATTATCTGATAGGCCATGAAGGTCCCTACAAATAGTAGGTTGAAATAAAAAGGAACAAAATTTCTTAAACTCACTACCTTTTCATTCCACAATTTTTTAGAATATAATTATCTGCGGGTCGACGGTGTTATCTATGCAAAAACACTTTTGACCATTTTTTGTGTTAACTCTCAGTATCTGGAATGCAACATCTACCTTTCCAAAAGAACAAATCTCAAGCAATTTTTTTACACATTCACATTGTGGTGCCATTTATCCTGTGAACATATTTGCAATAACAACTGCATTCCAAATGTGAATTTATCTTATTATACCAAATTGTTTCTGCTTGCATTTTGCGAGATAATTGGCATAGGAATGATTGAAATACTAATTTAATTAGTATTCTATTCATATATCAGATCTAAATATGGGGATTTTAACTTTTTGTGACTCAAGTCAAGCATCTCTGTTCTTGTAGATTTGCAAACACAGTTAACCCAGACTTGACACTACCAACTACTGGTGGAATATATTGCTATAATTAGCAGAAGCTCAAAAAAAATAATAAATTTTAAAAAGCCGCGCCGAAGGCCAATTAATCAACCAGCCAATGCAAAAAGAAACAGTTTGAAGACATCGTGATTCTGCATTTATCAAAGTTGATATCAGATAAAAGGTTTAAGAACTTTATTGACCTGACGTCACCATTGTTAGATTCTGACCCAATTTTTGCTGAATATTCCGATGCTACAATGGTAATTAAATTGGATAATATAGACGTTTCACAAATGTTATTGGGACTTTACAGGAGAACAAATTCATCCCTTTTTGTAATGTTTTGAGGGTTAAAAGATACTTCTATGTAATGAAGCATTCTTCTCTTACAAAATGGTTATGATACATACAGATTTGAGTTAAATTGGGCCCTGTTTCTTAACAATTCAAATTCAGATCAATAGCTCCTGTCTTCAAAAACAAGGACATTCTTTAATATAATTAAAACCGATACACTTTCCTAAAATGAAAAACGAGTTATGAAATACAATAATTTGACAAATACATGATATCTGATGAACCATATGAACTGAAATGCATTTATATTATAAAAAAATAACTTTTATGAACGATCTACTAAAATCCATTCTAGAATGTTTCATGCTAACTCTGTTGAGCAAACTCATAAAAAAATAAGAGCATTTCAAATTGCTAAGACCATGTAACATCAACTGACTTGATCATCCATTGTAAGCTTAAGGCACAAGTCTACCCACCTACCAACCCTAATATTTGTGACATATGGATACCTGTCTTAATTAAAAACCCACCCACCATGCCAAATGGTAACAGATAAACATCAAGCCAATATTAACAGTTGAATATTTTATTGACAGCAAGCCAAATTAGACCAGTATTTCATACCAGCTTCATATCATTAAATCTTAATTTTGAGAAGTCACAATAATTTGGTCTTGAAATTCATTCATATATATTTTGGAAAAAAATTGTTTACAATTCTGAACAGGATCAAATTGAAACACTTAAACTAACAACACAACATTAACCCAGCTTAAGATTATTTGTGATAGAAATTGTTTTCGACATATAATCAGCCTTGTTTTTGATTTCTTTGTCAAAAGCGTTGATTATTTTATCAGCCGCCAATTACATAGCTAGCTTCTGCTTCTAGCAACGGTAAAATTGTGGTGTACAAATATTGCAAAATGGATGACCAAGTTAGTTTCAAAAATACAATTTATAACTAAAGCACATTTGGAGCACTGGAGTTATGCAACTCTGTTTTATTTAAAATGTTGCACCAGATGAACTGTCAAATAGGTTTTAATTACTAAAATAATTTCTCTCGGTTACCTTTGAACTGGACAAAACCTCAGGCAAATGTGGTCATGTTTTTATTCCAGTTTGAATGAATGTCCCAAAGTTCTGATATAATTGATGAATCAAATATGTCCAGTTGTCAAAGTTCAGCTCATCAATTAGCAAAGAAAGCTGAATCCAGATAATTTGGAGAGATTTATTTATGGGATAATTTGGAGAGATTTATTTATGAAATCAACATGATTTTAAGTTAATTTGGAATTTCAAAATTTCTATGAAATATCTTAATGTAAGTGAAAACCAACTTGCCATGGTTTGGTGTGCAGTGATAACATCATATACACATAGTAACCATTTGCTAACCGTGTTGCACTCGTTGCACTCTTTACAAAAATGTGCTCAAACATAGAAAACAATGACAGTCAAAATTGAACCAAGTATGACTCGATTTTTTGACAAAATTCTCATTGTGCGACTTTGCCAACATCAGCAGGCTGTACACTGGCTAAACTACGCCCATACCACCACCATTAAAATAAGAACAAATCGAAATAGTAATAAGCAGCTTTCAAAGTACAAAAAATACAACATTTAAGCCACAGAGGGCGCTATATATAAAACATTTGAACGAGTAAAAAATATTTGCAGCGATGAATGAATGGATGAATTCTGTTGCTTTGGATGTGGCGCTACTCACATGCACGGATCACCGACAGCCTTGTAGGAGCATTTGCCCCCGTTAAGACAGAATCCCGGATAACAGGTGACGTCGGGATCAATAAGGTCGCAACGATCCCCAGTGTAAATCGGAGGGCACCTGTTAAAATCAGAGTACAGAACTGATGGCTTGGCTTACATACGCAATTAATATCAGATGGGGAAAAATGGAAGAGAACGAAGCAAAGTCTTGCAATGATGTTACCCCCTCCAGTGTAGCAAGTTGAACAAAAGACATAGTTAGCAAATGAGAAAAGTTGATCACATTTAATAATTTGGACATGATTTGTCACTACAAACAAGATTGCATTAATATTGCGTATTTTGAAATCTTTTGAAAAATTCATTATACTGTTGGTTTTATGAAAACAGTTTTACAAAGTTCTCCTGGTGTTAAAACAAAGTGCAGGATTTGAATTACAGTACTTTCCAGAATGTCACTTTCTTTAAGTGACACTTAAGTTTCTGATCAATTTTGAAATAGTATATTGTATAACAGTAACTTTAAACAATATTATGAAGTTACTTATTCACAAAATCCTTTTCTAATCTATGTACAACATTAATTAATACTTGTTTGTGGTAGACAGTCATTTTACAATCATAAACATAGCAGAATTGATCACAAATCAGTCATTAATATTAAATCATGTTGATTCAGGATAAATATTTTGACTGCTTGATAAACAAAGTCCTTTACTTGTTTGGCACATTTGCTTTTAAATTAGAAATGATACACCTCCAACATTACTTAACAAACTATATATTTTTCATCACTTTGGTATTGAAGGCTATTTGAAAGCTGACACCATTATAAATCACATTTTGACGCTCATTATCACTTCAGCTTTGTTCATCCTCCGGTTGTCAAGTCATCGAAAGCATTGCTATGCTAAGCTGACTAAGAAAGGAAAGAGAAGAGATTGTGCACTTCCCATCATGCATTGCTTCCCATCATGCATTGCTTCCTGTGGATTTATTGTTTGTATTAATAATTATGTACCTTGCAGGGCTAGTACACTTTTTCACTTACAAAATTCAAGGTCTTTCAAGGACTTTTCCCCCTTATCAGCGGCAGTTGGTGGAATATGTGTCAACAAATAAAATAAATTTATTTTCGCTCATTTTTGGATAAAAATAATTGCATGGTAAATTCTTTTGACATGTTAATTTTTAACATTTCTGACATTCAAAAATTCCAGGACTTTAAAGTCAGTTTTCCAAGGACTTTCAAGGCCTGGAAATTGCAAAATAAAATTCAAGGACTTTCAAGGACCCGTACTAACCCCGTTGCTGGTGATGAAATGACCCTAAATCAAAGTTGTTGTAATCTTGCATTTGAGGCATGTTTCATTGAGAACTCTTCACATAATTTCATGCACAAACAATTCCAAAGAAAGAAATGTGTGATAGGAAGCACATGATTATCTTCTTGTCAGAGAGGTAATCAAGGAATTCAAAGTGGGAATGGGCATTTTATATGCGCCATAAAAATTCCTTGAGTAAGCTTAATGAGGAGGCACTATCAAGAACCTCATCGCCTTCTATTTGTTATTTGTACCCTTGTAATTGGTATTCATATAAGGTTTCTTACAACAGTGTTCTTCAATCTTAATAGCTTAATAAAGCTTAAGTAAGTTTTACAATACTGAATTTGGCAGCCTCACAATTGAAATTTTGAATATTTTGCCTCTCATAAGCAAATTTACATCAAAAACTGGACGTGTATTAAAAAAAATATCTACAACATATGATCTTGGAAGACTTGATTACTATTCAAATCCTCCATTGTAAGAGAATGCGCAAATGAAATCTACGGATCAGAATAATTATTAATAACAAGTTTATCCATTTCAACAAGTCCATTTATTACTTTTTGATTTTGACATAGCGTTCTATAGGCACCAATTTTTTGTGGGACTCTGTATAATGCAAACATGCACCATGCCTGTAATTCAGACAGGGGTTTCCTGATGAACTTGATCGAAATGCTGATGCCCCGGCCGGCGGTTCATACTTACTCAAAAATGCAAGTTGCATCTTGTCCTGTTAGACAAGTTGAAACAATATCAACTTCTAACAACTTAGACAAGAAAGGGGACTTGTTAATACAAATAAGGGAGTGGTGAGTTATTAGGCTGTGAGATATGGGAGAGTTGGGAAAAGGAGTTATGAACTGGACACATGGCAAGTTATGAATACGGCAAGCGGCGAGTTATGGATTGTTGCAAGTTATGTTTGGATTTCAAATACCCTAACCAATAAATGGACACATGCCAATGCCATAACTTGCCCAATATCCTATGCCTAACTCACTATATGCCCTGCCACAACTTGCTTAATGTCCTGTGGATAACACGCTTTTGGCTCCTAAAAATAACTCGCCTCATATTCTAATCTAAACTCGCCTGTGACTCGTTGCCACATAACTCACTAAACCATTCCTAAAAGAGGCCATGTTGGTGGGAAATGGATATCAGATTCAGGCACATTTCTATCTGACTAACATGCAATTTGCGTGCCTTTTATGTGCATTTATTGAAGTTTTAGATATTAGTTCTCGTCAGTCATTAGTAAAATATGAGTTAAGTACAAATCTTCTTCTCAATATAAAATCTATGTTAGTATAATCTTGTTAATACTGATTTACAATAACAATAATGGCCTTACATGCAATGACAATAATTGGTTGAAAAGAGTTTTGTGCACAATATCAAATTAAGTAACATGCAAAATAGTGAGAGATCGAGAAACAAGAGTAAGTTTTGAAAGTTTGTCAATTTCTCCCTCCCACACCCAGCTGTGGCAGATGCTTTCATATTTGAGGTCATAACCATTTCATCATTGTGCACATAGCAAGACTATTCTTATTCCTCACTGGCAAGGAGGGAGGTAAGGTATTTAAAACATAGCATCTTGAAAAATAGTGGCATTAACAAATCTTAACATATCCCGATGTCCACCCTAAACCTGCAAGGTTTAATATATAATGCAACATACCACGCACTGTTTTAAGGTGTCTGGTCCACGATTCCAGTACGCACTAGTTTATGAGTTGGTAAGTGCCGCAATACGCAAGCGCATATACTCCGAGTAGTGTTTTGAAGCTAAAATTGCCATATTTTAATATTTTTCTGGAAAATTAAGTCGATGACCCCCAATTTTTATTGTTTTATTTGAAAGTACATACTTGTGCGCAACTTTTGTGAAAAAATTGACAAAAAAATTTGTGCGAATGTTTTGAATCAACACTAAATAATGTCACTTTTGCCACATTTCCCATAGACCCCTGTACTAATTTTTCCCAAAAAACCCTCAAAAAATGCTGTTTTAAACCGACTCGCATGCAAAAACGAGTCCAGTGACCCCCAATTTTTATTTTAAAAATCGGTTCACATCGATTAAATATCAGTCATGCCGATTTTTACTAGAAAATTTCGGGCAGATCTATCATGGACCAGACACCTTAAGATTATTTGTCACGTTATTTGGACTTAAAACAGATAGAAATTCAATACAAAATAGTGTTGGCTTTGAAACCCCTATTTTCAATAAAGAGGGCAAGTTTTGATAGATTTGAAATTTAATCCTGCACCAACAATATGATGTGGGGATAGACCCGCCAGGAAATTAAGAGAGAGTGGAAGTGGTGCTTAAAACAAGCATAGTGTAGTGACATGCAACCTAGTTCATCTACAGTGTTGACATAAAAAACAGAAACCACCATGTGCTCTTATACGCTGAAAAAGAACATTCATTATTAATTCAAAATCATATACTAGATGCCATACCTCAAAATACACTAAATAATCACTTAAACGTTGAACATTTACATTTTTAGACATAAAAATTAGTTGTTACGACTTCTTGTCCCAAAATAACAACTACACTCTATGATGAAAATCTCCCCACTGTTGGAACTGATATCTTAGCCCGTCCCCTTTCTTGTTCCTTTGGTATTCTTATCATTTTTCTCAATTTCACTCCTGGTATTTCATGTGTTAATTAAATTAATTCTTAATGGTACATTTATGATTTAAATTAGTGATTTAATCATTTAAAATGAAGATAGCACTTTTATAAAACCTCAGCACTGATCAGCTTAAAATGCTAAGTATCCATCGCTGAGGTTTTGTTCAGAAAACTCCAGTGTCAATCAACCTTTGTTAAATTAAAATGATCTTGAAATTGTGGCAATTTATGCAAACTATACAAAATGAAAAATAAAATCTCATTCTCAAATTCATAAGAGATCCAACAAATAATTGTTTTATGGGTCTTTAAATTTTTATGCAAATATTCATGAATGTCTATTAAATGCTAAGAATAGGCATTTTATGATACTATATAACTTTTGGAGATTTTTCAAATAACAATTTTCAAGGAACTAATTGAGTAACATGATACTGTCATCTGAAAAAGTGACATCCATCATTCCAATCTGTAAGTGGCTTACTTGCACTAATAGATCTTTGAATTATAGAAAAAGTGAGAAACGGTTACCTGAAAATTGATACACTTATTAAATATAGCAGAAACATTAAGAATACAAAAAATATTTAAATGTAGTTAAAGAGGTGGAATTTTGAATAGGATCACATTTCATTTATTTGTTTGTTGTTTATTTGGGAGAAGAAAAATCAAATAGTTTTTATATTTGTTTGACTAAAAGTAGATGGTAACAAATCAAATCAGTTTCTGCAGTAAATGTTATCAACAAATCTGCGCATTACTGAATTGTAAAAAATGTTGCCAAATTATGTTGATTGTGCAATAGCCAATAAATGGAGGTGGTTTTTATTGCATCAATAAGATCTGTTGACTTATGCCAGAGCAAACAGAAGATGTGATAAGTATTGAAACAAAGTAGAATGACACAGACCTCATGTGATTCATTCAAACAATTAAAATGAAACCGAAAAAAGTTTTCCTCAAGAGTAAATTTCTGTAGCTCTGATACAATCTCACAAAGCAAGCTCTGTATCGTGAAAAAACTACATAACTTGCAATACTATTTATCACCTTTCAGGGTGTTGTTTATTTTCTACCTTAAAAATATATATAATCTTGTGATGTTAGGTATAAAAAATTGAATATCATGATTAAATTCCTATTGTCATTGAATGTGTCCTCTTTATATGACATTTATTCACGGTTGTCACCAGGCAACTTTTAGTGCCGGGTAAAATTTATGTGAAATAGTAAGAAAACAGAAATTTTGATAATAATTGTTCATTTTTCTATTGATTCTTCATTGATTTTGTATTTTTTGAGCCTTGAGTGCCGGGTATTTTGACTCAAAATCAACCTGAGAGCCAGGTGGAAACTAAGAGTGCCGGGTGGTCCCGCCCGCCCCCGCCCGCCACCGCCCGGCGTAGTGACAACCCTGCATTTAATCTAAATTTGTTTTAGTTGAAGTTTTAACATTTTGGGACCACTTTAGACATAAGAGACTATGATTCCAGATTCACCACATGTCAACAAAATGTAGGTATAGAGGCTAGATCCTACACATTGCCAATATTTATACAATATTGGGAAAATTTGAAAGCAATATGGTTTCCAAAAAAGAGAAATAAAAAAGAACCTCTACAACAATTGCACTTGGCAGATGCGTCAAATTTTCCATAAAATGAAGTACGGATGAAGAACATGAGGTGAGGTAAACACTAAATTTTGTGACAACAGCACGGAGCACGGACCTTCTTCATAATTCCATGGCATTTTTTGCAGCAAATCATCCATAAATTGTGCTTCAGGGCTATAAATTGTCCTTATATTGGGTGGTATGTCTGGAATCTAGAATCTCTATCTTCGCACAGAGCCCATGTAAGGGACCACTGTACTCTCTTAAATTGAGCAACAAAATAAATGGACGTAACAGTTCAAAATGAGCGTATAACAATTACAACAGCAACATGCAATGTAAATGCTTAAAAATCCAACCAATGCATACATATATTCCTGGTGTAGGATATGAACAGTTTAGGCCACCTATTTCACAAAGGTCCATCAAAAGACTCAACCCTATTTGGATCTTTCTCATTATGAAATATAGAGTAATGTCATCATCTTTATGACAAATTGTTTAAATGGCAAATAGTAACACTTGGATTAAAAGTATGAAATCGGATTAATTTTGACCAAAAAGGAGATTATTATTAGTTACAAAAGTACATTTAGTACCTATGTGGATTGTAGTTAAGTACATTTAGTACCTATGTGGATTATAGTTAAAATGTGCAAATGGTACTGTGGCATTCACACCCCTCCACCTAAAATCTTGAAGTCTAAAATGACCTTGGCACAAGTCAGACATGTGGTAGATCAAGATATATCCATACTATTACTAAGCATCTATAGCTACAATCAGGGGAAAAAATCGTTGGAACACTCAAGTCTTTTCAGGTGCATTCATCCGTTTAAAACACTACAAATTACAGTAAGAGGTGGGTAAAGTTGAAGGCAATAAAGAACTCTTCTCTTCTTACCATCCCCTTCCTCACCCCTGTTTCAATGTTGGATGTAAAGATGATCCTTGTGTTCGGATCAACATTGAGTGGGGAACGGGGAAAGCGTGTGAAATCAATGACATGCACAGAAAATTGTGCCAAGACTTTTTTCCCTGATTGTAGATATGAAGTGTTTGTATTTCAGCAGTCTCATATGCTTTTTTTGCAATTTAATGTTTTATTTTTGGCCAAATATTATGGAAAAAACGTTAACAAGTCATCAGTAATACCAATTAAGCAACCCATTACATTCATGCATTAAAGTTTGAATTCTTCCGATAAGTCATATCCAAAAAACAAAAATCTGTTAAAATTAACCATGCTATGAAGAAAACATCGATGACATTCCAAGATGCTTTATGAAGTGCGAATAAGCTTATCCATTAACAGATGCCTATATACATAGACTTAGGCATGCACATAATCGCATACTGAATGTTTCAAGTGCTTAACATGCTTCAATCTGTGCTCAGATTTAAGTGCTTTTTAAAAAAATTGTAATTGATATTATTTGATCTTTCTTTGACAACTTAAAAATTGTATTAGGGCATTTTGAATATTATAGCGTAATACAATCAAAATCTACTTTAATTAAATTGTGTTTAAACCTAATTGTTGAAACACGATCATGCTCTTTCTGAAATATAATAACTATTTGAAAATAATTATTATATAGATTAGTATAATAAATATGATGATATAAATAACTGTCCTTTTGAATGTATAAAGCTTTTCTAACATTTCCCAAGACTTTGATATTGATTTGCGGGATTGCTTAGCATGTCTACAACCACGTCAATGATGAATGCTGAGCATAAAGCCAGCCTGGTGATATCGGATTACACTAGCGCTTATTTCCTCTGTTCACTACCTTGGAATAAGCTTTAACTTGCACACACAAATTCATTAAAGAAAAGTTAACTGGTATTGTGATTTTGAAATGGATATCATGATGTAGAATCTATAGTCACAATTCATTTATTTAAAATCTACGGAGAGATTAAGACGCGATAAATTCCCTTTTCTAAGCTCAATATGAAATGAGCGCCGTCAATGATCACACTGCAGGGTATACACCTTGTGATCAATGAATAAGATGACATTGAAAACATTTTTGCAGTTTTGTCAGGTTCTTCATTTTCATAACTTCCGCTATGACAGTTTGATGCTCTGGGACACAGGATGTCCTCATACAAGACGGATCATCCGAAGCATTTCTGAGAATTTCGTCCCTCCTAGAGCATGGTACTCAAAAATACATGGTGTCATAGAAAAAAGACAAATATCCCATAAATATTAATATTTTGGGTCATGATTTTCCAATTATCAAGATAATCATGTATCTATGTATTACAAAACTTGTATTTCAATACTTGTACTTTCTTATGGCCTGTATTTGCTCTTTCTCAAAGGTGGAATTTTAAATCATTCAGGTACACCTAGTTATTGCGTAAGTTTTTCATATAAATAGAAATCAAGCAATATTTTCTCTATCATGCCACATTAATAATTAATATGTGTAATTTTATTCAAAAATTCAATATTCTTAACAAAAAATAATTTCTTCAAATAAATGTAATAAGAATGTGAAATATCGATGACAAAATGGACAAATCCAGCTAAGATTTTACCTGCACATTACACAAATGGCATTATTCATGTTTTTTCGTAACGTATATATATTTTTTTTGTTTTGAATAGCCTGTGTAATGTGATTAGTAGTGTTGTTCAAGACAGCTGTTAATATCTTACCGGCATGACGGCTTATTCAAACGGCTGAGGTGAAAACAAACACCGCCATTTAGACAGTAGCCATTCCATGAGTTATCGCATGGCTTGGTATGGTTGTCCTTGGCAACTGGTGATAACACGGAAATAAAGACAAAATAGAGTTAATAAGAATACTTTTCTGCACCTGACCAATGGCCTATGATTCTGGACATAAGCGACTGTTTTCTTCCGGTTGAGCCCTAGGGGATGAGAATGTGATCAGAACTTACACCTTTAATGCTTTTGGTTCAAACACAGTTTCGCCTACAAAATGTGTAATTCATATACATAAAAGTGGGTAATTTAAACTTTTAACCAAATCTACATATTTTATTCCATGGATCGATTGGAAACAAACAAGTGATTATTTTCTTTTTTTCCTGATTTACTTCTTCACAGACAATTGAAGTAAAAAAGTATTTAATTACCTACATATTCCCTTTAAATACCAATTGCTATGAACTTGGGAAAATATAGTTTGAGAAATGCTAAGCTTCAATCTCGATTTCTGGTGCTACAAGGATTCTTTTGTCATCATCCCCAAAACAGCTCATGAACTAAGTAGATTTTGAAATGAAAAGTGCTCTTCAATTTCTTCCCAAGGACAGAATTTGTAATCAGAACCAATTCTGTCAGGGTGACACTAAATGGTTATTTTAGGAAATAAGACTCACACTTACATCACTACCAACCACACATGCTAGAATTACACATCATTGTAAAAGTTAAGATTCCAAATATCTGCAAACTTTCGGTGGAATAGCTTTGGGTTTTGCTTACAGTTGTATACAATCTTTCTACCGATTGAAAAAGGTAGGCAATATGTCTGTACACTTTGGCGTAGCTCAGAGTTATGCTTACAGAAATACAATGTCATTCTATACAGATTGAAAGAGCTGCAAACGGATTGTTGCGTCAAGATTGCATGAAACTTACCATGACAACGTTCACCACGGTAACCCTGATTACAGATACAAGAACACGTTGAGATGTCTAATCTGCCATGATCACACGTGATGTCCGGACACTGGTGATACTGGCACCTATCACCCATGTAATATTCTGTACAACTGTCAAAGAAAAATGCAAAACCATGAAGAAAATTAATCTTGTTTTTTTTTTACACTCCTGCAAAATGTTGAAAAATGTATCTAACCAGTAACACTTTCAGAACCAAATTGCCTTTTTTGCCAGCTAAGGTATGTTTTATTTGTCAAAGTTGTGTGCTGCATTGAAATAATTCCTTAACAAATTAAGCAAGTATGCTATGCGCTAATCCCAAAAATATTTCAATCTCAAAGTTATGCTGTGACAGATCTGGACAAAGACACCGATTATCATTTTGAAACATATTTTAGTAACTTGAGTAAATTTTAATTTGACCACTTTTTCTAACATTTATGAAAATATACCGTGATAAAAACATTAAAAAAATTCCAACCTCTGATGAAATTTTAAAACAAATTCGAAAACAAATCAAAACCAATTAATTATCAACATCAAGTTGAGCCAAACAATAAAGAAAGCAAAGTAGTTTTCCAAATGAAATGTGGCAAAAAAGTGATAAGTATTCACAAAAGCAATTCTACCTGCTTGGCACATTTAAAAGCTAAAAAGTATCACTGGTAACTCTTGAGATTCAATTGAAATAAGTGCTGCGTACCCGAGGAAAAGCGCTTTAGGCAGAGGCTTTTACCTATCAGTAAGCTTAATATCCACTTTGCATTTATCTGTTTAACACCTTGAGTGCAAATAGATTCTTTCAGTAATCTTAATTGGCTGATTTCATTGAAAACTCATTTGTTAATCCAATCAAATAAGGCTTTTTAAATTCACTTCAAATTAATAAAAAGTGCACTTTTTCCTATCGAAATTTGTGCACTTTTTCTATCAACATTTTCTATTGGTTCAATAAATTGACATTCAGTTCCTTTTGACCACTGAGCTGCTAGATCACATAGCTAGGGTTAAATGATGATATACAGAGCAATTGGCTGGACAAGGACTGGTTAAATAGTTGTTTCAGGCGTTTTTCTATAACTGATAAGCGACTGATAGGAGATGATCTACTTACGGTTTGATAGACTTATATTTTAACAAGTTTACTCAACTCAACAGCTTTAATTTTATGTCAATACCAGCAGAATGTTATAAAGCTATACATTGATTTAGCTTGAACAATTTATTTTTGAAAAATGAATCAAAATGTAAAATTTGACCAAACGGAAAAAAATGTAAATTGGACGTTTTTTGTCATTGAAATACTTTCACTTGATGGACAATTCATATATTAAGAATCTGAACTGAATTCATTTATTCTGTAAATTATTTAACAATTCTAGGACTAGTATATGTGACCTTCCAGCCCATATGAGCAGTAAATGCCAGAAACTTCATTTTGCGCTACAGGTGAAAATTCATGTCAAGGTCGTAATTTGCCGAAATTGATTTTTTGACAGATTCACAATCCTAGTGCTTACTACAAAATACCAGCAAAGTTTCATTTCAAGAAAACAATAGGAAAAGTGAAATAAATTGGCATATTCTTAAGACGATCAACAGAAAATATAGGGCTTACTGATCTTTGAACGTGTTTGTCTCAGTTATACGTTTTACTCCCTGACAACCTTTGACGGACCATAACTTGACTTCTGGAAATCGTACGAAGTTCATTAAGGTGTCATTTTAATCCTTAAAGCATGGTCTTTGCAAATATTTAAAAAAGCGAAACTGACAAGAGCTGGCATTTACTGCTGTTTTGAGCTGGACGGTCACATATTGTACTCACACTATGCGGTAAGCTTTCCCATATATCACTTTAAAAATCCATCACGACTGAATGCACCCCATTACGTCATGAATAATGGATGAACATGTTCATTTCCTGGACTGCCAGAGCAATGGTCTAAAGCCAAATCGTGATAAGTCAGACCGGATTTAATCAGATGTTTATAAGTTCCCAGATATTTTTACTCAATTCTCCATCTCAGATGACTGATGTTTTCATCATAATTTTTTTGGCAATACCTTGTGGGATTATCTGATTTTCTGAAATACTGATTGATACGAGATGGGATACGAGATAAGATGGAAGAATTCTCAGAATTTTTCCATTTTATCTCTTATCAATCAATTTTCTAGAATTCTCAGAATTTCAGCTGATATTTTTCTGCTGGTTTGAGCACCTGTCATAGTTGTTGTAATACATAATGGCATCATTTTTTTATATGGCCGAACTTGACTTGGTTGTGATAAGAAAATTTGGCGCCAAGCACAATAAACCAATAAATTTATTCCCGACTTATTCTAGTTGCAATGCCACATTACGAACAATTAAACAGAATGCAATTCTTTCACAACAGCCCTTTACTGCAATTATGTAAATGAGTTGTACGAAATTGAGATGTGCTGCAATGTGACAACTCTGAAGGGCATTTGCAGTGTCAATGCTAGCCTGGGATCTATTTCAGTGCAGCCTTTCTCCATGGTTAAGGAAGTCATAACCAAGGTATTCTTGTCTGAGTGTATAGTATCTCAATTCAATTCTATAGTGTGACTAATTTGTATTCCATCTCGGTTTTAATGAACAATCTCTGCTCCATAAACCTACAATGGAGCAGCTGCAGCTTCATCTTCATTTTCCAATATAACACAAGCCTTCATATATTAAGCTTAAGATTTGTAAACCATTTCTATGCAGGCCCCGTCTACTCTAGCTCACATTGCATACAAATTAGTGAACCCCTTTTCTAAATTTGTACAGAGCAGATAGGTTTACAGAAGAATACATACTGAGATTGATTTTGTCACACCAGAATGGGAAAAACCTACCACAATTTAGCTGATATACTGAGATTTGAGATCAATACCTTCATTATCATAAATGACTCAAAATGAGTATGAATTTACTTCTCCTTATTGTTAACAAAGAAACAATAAACATTTCCAACTTCTCAGCATCTTGGCTTCCACTCTGTTTGAGAAATAAGTCATACGATCAAGTCAAGCGAGGTTTTATCACATTTTGC
>JXSR01S075506.1:66727-84508 GCA_000969725.1 Ophiothrix spiculata | reverse complement strand
CTTCCTATGGTCAGATACTGATTTTTGATCATTTTTTTTTAAATAATTTGACCTTTCTTGACCCCAATGACCCCCTGGATGACCTCTGATCAAAAATTCCTGAACACCCCGAAAGGTAGCCACTCCCAAGGATGCCTCCACCCAAGTTTCGTTGAAATCGGTCGAAATCTATAGACGAAGAAGCGTTTTAAAGAATTTTGGAAAGCGCCCTCGTTTGACCTCCGATGACCTTGGGTCGCAAAATCGAGAACACCCCCATAGCCCCTTTACCCAAGGATCATCATGTGCAAGTTTCACGAAAATCCATCGTAGTATATACGAGAAGAAGCATATTTACTAATGTTGGACGATAGACCGATAGACATGATTATGGTTCTATAAACCCAGGCACTACGTGCATGGGTTAATATAAATATGAGTGGTTTATTTGGTCACTTCCAAAACTTGCATTTTGAGTCAATTTGGTCAGTTGCAATTTCAGTTAGTTTTATGAACATGACTTTTATTGGTAGGAAACATATTTGAAAACACTACAAATTCATGCCAATGTACAAGTTCAAAGCTATAAACAGCATACTTAAAGTTCTTGATGGGAGTTACAACAATTTTTTTTTATGTATCTTGCAATCTTGATTAGAGCTACTATTGAAAGTCCATCAATGTTTCAATACTTGACAATTTCAACAATCTATTTCAACATTAATCTTGCATTCCATACTCATCGAAATTAGCTAGTTCTTGAAAAAAAAAACCAAGCCAACACATGAGTCATTATTCATTCTTAATTGCTAAAACATTTTCATGTTCGCTGGTTTTTATATACCCGACGCTTGGTGTTATGCCATGCTGACTGAAAGATTACACAATGCTGCACATAAGCAAGCAAATTCAAATAGATAGGTAATATACATTACATCACTACCAAGTTATGGTTTTTCTGTTTCCTGTGCAAATGTATTGGGCCCAAAAAAATATTGTTGTGTTGGCCTTTCCCGACCGACCGTAAATTTGGCAATTTTTTTTCTATTACACTTGCCATCTCTAGCACAGAAACTCAATCAAGGCATCAAGGCATGTGAGCCAGAGGGGCCAACTGTTAAATTAACAAATCTTTGATGTCACACAAGAAATAACTGAAAAATGATCTTTGCTGTCGTGTCATATGCCTCTTTATCAGAGACTTTCAAGGTCAAAATCTCCTTCGGAAATGTAAAAAAAAATGCTGACCGATCGGCCTGATTTTACAAAAAATCCCCAAACGGACAACACAACAATTTATTTTTTGGCCTTACTGAGCACTGACATTGAATTCTGCATGTGGTAAGTTGACACAAACATCTTCCCGATGTGGAACTTCCCTAAGTCCTTCAAGACATACTAGCCACGGTTTATCAACCAAACAGAGCTAAGGCTTCGATCCCTGATCACTGAAGGAAAGATCAGAGAAGAGGAGAAGACACTTGTGTCCTTCCCACCATGCAATGCTTCCTATGATATTGTTTGTACAGAAACTTGAGAGAGTATTTAGTGATGAGATGAAACAACCCTAAAATACAAGATTATGACAATAACTTTGATTTGAATAGGATTATTTCATCAATTCAAAGGCCGGTTGAGTCTTGAAGTGGTCCCTTACTCTTATTATTTCCTATGCAAACATTTCCACAGGAAGCAATGCATGATGGGAAGCATACAAATCTTCTCTTAGAGGACGAGACTATAGTCTCTGCCAACATTCCTCGGACAAAATCAGTCACATGACCACCAATTGCAGCGTACCGATCGCATTTGTTAACAATTGACCCTGTACTCTAGATGTTTATCTACATCATCTGAAGAATTGTAACACCAACTTTAAGCTTAATGTCTAGTAAAGTTCCTGAGTCATGGATCATTTCTCAAAAATCAGATGGATAATTCCTGCCAATTATACATGCTTTCTGAATCTTGCTGAATATTTTGTCAAACAAAATCAAGCCAAAGTAACGAAAAGGTTCTATAACCTATTAAGATCATCAGGACCAAAATCAAAATATGATAGGTCAGTTCACAAAAAATTTAATAATATTTAGATCTCATGAGAAAAAATAAATATTTTTATTGATTGGCATGTACTGGGGTGATTGCCAAGGTCACAATGAGAGAGAGGTACAGGTCAGACTGGTCAAACGTGTGAAAAAATGTGAGAATGGCAAGGCCATACTGGTCCAAATGTGTGAAAAAATTGGCAGAATGACTCGGGCAATTTTGAAGATGTATTGAACAAATTTTGTCATGCTTGGAATTACGCTAAAATGTGATTGTTCTTGCAAACAATTCTGCCTTTGCACTGATCTGCCATTTGCGGGGAGAGCCTCAATCTCATTGCTTTCATTCTAGTCAACAGTAACAGGTTGTTATGGAGACAACTAATATTTTTTCAAGAAGGGAAGCTTTAGCGATACAAAGTTTATGCATTGGAACAGCAAAGTTTTGGGATAGGGGAAAGGTGACTTCCAGTTCCCCTAAGATAGGCTAGTTTACTTGTTCATGGATTTTGAAAATATGGTCTGTCCTTCCCTGGTTACATTAACCATTAAAGAATACCTGATACTAAATCTGCTCACATTTGTCCAATTATGAGCATTTAAGCTATTTCTGTCATATTTATACATGATTTTGTTATTTTATTCCAAGAAGGGAACAACTCCAGCTATTAAAATGGCCCATATTGTTGCCATGGAAATGTTAATCATATACAGGGGCGGATCCAGGAACTTTAAAAAGAGGGGGCACAATTTTGACAGCGCTTCAGCGTCCACTCAAAATCAGGTGTTGCTCTGAAAAAATAAGATGTTTTCAAGGGTGTAGAGCTGTTCGACTATACCTATAAATCATGTATTTGCTGTCGTTCTTGACAAAATTATCAATTTTTAAGAAATAAAATTGTTTAAAAGCGGCGGCTTCTTGGCGCTCCACCATAATAAGAGGGGCACGCGCCGGCTGCGCCCCCCTCTAAATCCGCCACTGATATAAACATATGTACTGTCAAATTGTTTTAAATATTTAAATTCATCAGACAGCTAACTGATTTGCAAAGCAACTCCTCTGAAAAGATAGTCATTTTGATCTTTTGTTATAACTAAAAAAGCAAGGTATTGTTGGATTGGGTCTTTCTTGGAATAAAATCATCAGTTACTATTCTGTTGGACGAAGTTGTTGAATTTGGCATACTCATTCATTGTTACTGCCGTACAACTTACTGTGTGATGTCTATGGACTGAAACAATATTTCCAAAATATTTTATGTTTCCGCTCTGATTCATTAAATTTTTCTGACAATAAAGTTGAAGGACACATTTATGCACAATATCAAAGAAAGGGATTGATACAAAAAATATTTTAGCTGCAAAGATCGATTTTGTAGACTTTGTCATTGACCTCCAATGCAATGTTTCATGCCAGGGAGTAACATGGAACAGCCTTAATTGACAAATCAGAAGACTTGATTCTAGTCTATGACATCAGTGCGTCCAACAGAATAAACACAACACCAAAAGTAAGTCCCCCTCTCAACAAGACGACCTAACATCGTAAGGTAAAATATCTTACCAATAAATTATACCTAGGAATACTTCTATGACTGTTACCAAAGTGCTGTGTGAAAGTAAAAGATGTCCATGACTTCATGGGTGAATGAGCTCTGCTGGAAGACAAAAAGTGCCCTATTCAAAAGTCACAAAAGATTATTCATGGAAAAGCACCTTGTGGCTGAGTGCAGTTTAAAATCCCCAAAAGTGAACATCACTCTAATGTGTAATCAATTCATTGTCACTCAGCCATGCATATCCTTTCTTGGCAGAGCTCGGTTGAGGTGGTCAGTTCCAATCCTTGTACAAATTAATGACAACCTCAAATCACAACGATATGTCGACTAAGTTCTGCGTACACATGTTGCACCACCTGCTACAGCCAATGGTGCAGCATTTGTCTTGATGGATGACAATACTCGACCACACAGATGGAGACAAGCTAATGCATTTCTTGCTGGGAAAGGGATCGAGCGCCATGGTGTGGCAGGCAAATTTCGTCTGATCTTAATCCTTGAGAGGGCTTGTGGGACTAGATGAAAAGATCTGTGTATCCCGTCATCAATACCAACATGATTCTGAATGACCTGTCCCATCTTCTGCAGAATTAGTGGAATGCTATCACACAGCAGCCTATCTGCAGGCTGATCAACATCATGATGATGACTGAACTGCAGACTCAATAATGAGAGTTTGTGATTTTTGAATAGAGCAGTTTTTGTCTTCCATCTGAGTTTATTCAGCCATGAAGTCATGAATATCTTTCATTTTCACACAGCACTTTGGTAACAGTCATAGAAGTATTTCTAGGTATATCTAATTGGTAAAGTGTTCTACCTTACGATGTTAGGACGACATGTTGAGAGGGGGACTTACTTTTGGTGTTGTGTTTATATAAGCCTATATTTGGTTAGTCTTAGCTGAGTTATCCGTAAGTAACATTTTGTTAAATAGTTCTTTATTATTATCAGTGTGCAAATTCCAGTCACCATATAATAGGTATGGTATGATCTATAAATTAAATTTCTATTTTGTTTATAAGATAAAAAACCTATTTAAAATCTTCTATAACTACCGATAATTGAAATCACAATATCATTTGTTACCGTATCCAACCACCTCGGTTAAATTGGTCAATATTATTATTAATGTGCTAATTCTAGTCACGATAGGACTACAGGTATGATATATATATATAATTTCTATTTTGTTTTATATGATAAAAAAACTATTTGAAATCACCTTATCATATTTCATCCAATCACCTCTGTTAAATTTATCAATACACTACCAATATATCTATAGGATTGAGAGTCATATTTGTAAGTGCAACCATCCCTAGAACAAAAGATTTTAGGACCCTATATGGATCTTTCCATATTAACACTTACCCTCCTATGTACTACAAAGTACTACAGTAAGAAATCAAGAATTCGCCTAAGTCCGAATACGCCACAGACGGCGGATAGAAATGATCAGGGAATTGCTGCCTGGGCAGGCCACGCTCGGTGGCTTGGCATAGGTAGACATTGAATCGGGATAGCGGGGGACAGGGGTTCGAATCCCAGGGGGAACCGGAAATTTTTTCATGACGTATTCGGACTTGGACTGTATTTAAGCGTGTGAGAGTAAGGGTTATTGAGCACCATCAACGTGTAGTATATATGCATCACTTAACCCTTACCCTCCTACATACTACAAAGTACTACAGTAAGAAATCAAGAATTCGCCTAAGTCCGAATACGTCACAGACGGTGGATATAAATGATCAGGGAATTGCTGCCCGGGCAGGCCACGCTCGGTGGCTTGGCATAGGTGGACATTGGATTGGGATAGCGGGGGTCAGGGGTTCAAATCCCAGGTGGAACCGGAAATTTTTTCATGACGTATTCGGACTTGGACTTTATTTAAGCGTGCGAGTGTAAGGGTTAATGATCTAATACTCAGGTGTAATACATCTTGGGCATCATCAGGTCTTAAACCTTTTATTCTAGGGATTGTTGCCCATGCAAACACGGCCTTGTGGCTCTCAACCCTCGATATACTGTTGATCAGTGTGTCTGCAGGAGCCAGGAAGATCGACGCATGAGGTTTATGAAAGTGTGCGTAAAAATGCTTTCTCTTGTTTATAATTTAGAAAATTTTCAGCCTCAGCATGTGAGTTTGGCGCAAGCACCTCTTAAACTTTTTTAACATAGGTTGAACTGGCGCAAGCTCAAAAACCTTTGGGAACACTGCTATTGATGATGAATTATACTTCTGGGTTAATGAATTTGCAAACCTGTAGTACTGCATGTGCTACATCTGACATATAACCTCACAATACTGCAGTTCATTATTAGCAGAAGTATTACCACTCATCAATTTTAGTTTCTACTGCTACAAATACTTAAATACTTAAAAAAAATATGTATTTTGTATATTAAATGGTAACTTAATAATTGATAATTGATTAAGTTCTTGGTGCATAAATCACTGCAGCTCATATCCGTGTGTTAGTAAGTACAGCATATGAGACAATATGTGTATATATGAAAGCATCAATACTTTATAAACTATGCAGTCAGCATCCGATTAACACACATAAATCACTGTGACCATATGGGGAAATAATTTGGTCCATATTTTGTAAATCATAACCCAATCATTAGCCCAATCTTGCTGAATATTCAAATGAACTTATGTTCAGTGTTTGTCCATGTGGCAACAACAAAATTAGCCAAAAATAATACCAAAATCATGGATGATTCATATCATGTACAAAAAACATTAATATGCAAGACTTGGTTTTTATCAATCCTTATCAATCATTATCAGTCTCTTATACAATACAAAACCACCAGTTGAGTTCACAATGTTGTAGAATACAAGGGATATGCTATGGATCTGGTAACAGAGTTTGATTGCTTGCTGTATACTTCAATGTTTATAGAGTATAGGAGAGATTGACCTACAAATGAGTAGGAAATGTTGAACCAAGATTGCGCCAAATAAGGCAGAATGTGCTCACAGCAGTAAAAAAATAACAATCTGTAATACTTTAGTCATGTATCTAGAGGAAGTGCAGATGATCCATCACAAAAAAATTAAGATGACAAGAGGTGTTCAGAGGATTGTCTGAATCTAATCCCACTGCCATCTACGAAACAATTTGAACTGCCCAAGATAGGTCAAGACAGAGAAGGTCAAGACAGAGAAGATCTTTATATATCGTCAGATACAATCTATCCTCAAATTGAGGACGACACCTAGTATAACAATTTGATTTGCAGCATACTTTGATCATCACTAAAAAGGTGGCAATTTTGAGGCTTTTCTTTATTTGCAAGTAAAGGTAATTTCACTTACAAGTGTGCCATAGATATTAATGTGCGAGTCACATGGACAACACACACTCCTGCAATTGTGTTGTATATAGCCATATGCACACTTCACTGCATTCAAGATGTGAACAGCCCGCCTGTTAATTAGTGTTGATCAAAGTATAAATGAAATAACCACCAGCAGAAAGCCATATATCTCTGAAAGTAAAATGGCTGTTTAAGAGAAGGTAGTGGATACAGCCATAATAGCAGTGGCTCGTGATTGATTCCGTATCTTGATTGTGCTATAATTGCGGCAACATCAACATTTTCTTTTGAGACTAAAAATATGGTGATTGCCAAACTCGGTTAAATATTGTGAATCTTTGAGGAAGGCTGGATAATAAACTATGTAAGCGACATCTTTTGCTCATCACTCGTCACTTCTGATATTTTGGTTGCATTTGTCATTACTTCTCTGTAAAAGAAACTTTCTGTCTTTTCAACTCTCTTTGTCACATCTTGTCATCTAGTTTCTAAGACGAAAGCATAAGCATAATACTCCAAACCAGTGTGAGTTCTACTGGCTACCAATCAAAACCCTGTCCAATTGATAGTATCTTCCATAGTACTTGATACAAGGGTTGTCACAATAAGCCAGTGTTTGGTGGATCGGACCGATGGATCAGCCAGCGCTCAGCCAAATTAACCAGTGCTCATGATTCTTTTAGGCCTTGTCATCCAGCACTAGAATGCCAACGTGGCCTAAAAACAGCTTCAAAATACATCGATTACAATTTCATTCAGCATTTTGATTAAAATTCTTGTCGAATTAGCAAGCACTACTTTTTGGCCACAACCATCTTCTCTTGTTTTCCAATAAATTTCTTGTTTAGGATGTTCAATTGAAAGCAGTTGGTGAATGCACTATTTTTACATTACTTATGAAACTGTTCAGTCTACATAAGTTACCTAATTTACCACTTCAAGTGCCAGTTAATGTTTTTTCTGCAAGCTTTCATAGTTTCATACCCATGTTTTGTTTAATTCGTTCCTTGTGTGTCTGTTTTTACAATGTGATTTGAATTTTAAAGAATTGCACAATACAAATGCAATTGTATTATTATTATTAAAAGATATGACAAGCATTCAAAAATTGAGGTTAGAGCCTTAGAAAGCACCAGATTAAAAATAGCTAATTAATTACAAATTCTCATCATCAAGATCAAATTTTCATGAAAATTACTTCAAGAATAAGAAACATCACAATGCTACTCCCATCAAGCAACTTCCATATGTGACCGTCCACCACAATCCTTCAGTAAAGTCAAGTCAGCCCTTGGTAATTTTTTTTGATCCAGTTTTGAAATAATATTTGCTTCAAGTTCATAAAGTATACGATTCTTTGACATGCAAGAATACAAAAAAAATGATAACATCTTGCCATGTAGTTTTCATTTTACATACATTTCTTATGCAACTAAACACTGCACTGGGGATTTATAGTGCACTACGCCTCACAGATTTGTGCAGAGGCCCAATTCCATTGGGCCTCTGCACATTTTACAGGTGTTTGCTGACCAGTGTGGCCCAAGTAAGCTCCATTCCACACCAAGCATCAACTGATGTTGTGCAAGAAATGTATTACCGATAACTATATTTCAAATCTGCAACAATCTCAGAATATGACTTTGTATTTTGTCCTATATGTACCTACAAATAACAAATGCTGACTTTACCTCAAGTTTGCGCTGAATTGTCACATATAAGATGAACCCTTAAAAGATACACTAATACAGGAAAGACTAATATATAGCTCTTGTCTTCATATTCTCTTCCCAAAGTCTGACTGTACAAACCACTTTATCATATCTACATTTTGGTAAAGTTCACTTTTTCACCAGGGCTTTTTTTCTTGTTCCCCCCGTTTTTTTGTTCAATTTGTTATTGCAAATTTTTTCGGCGGTTTTGGTTGGTTCCCAGGGTTCTTTTCGGGTTTCCCTTGCTTGAAGGCTTTTTTGGGTTTTTTGTTAATTTTTTTTTTTCCGTTCTTTTTTTTTTCCATTTTTTGTTAACTTGTTAAGCTTAATTGATAATGTGGTTTTTACATTCTCAGACATTGGATGAGCTAATTTGACTCGGAATCTTGTCAAAACTATACTTACATGCTATAGTAGCAAAGGTTTCAGTTTATTCACCATCCATATGGATAAAGAAGAAAATACTGTTTTGTACTATGTGCAAGGACATGGATACAAACACAAAGACATGTTTACAAGAGGGCTACATAATTCAGTGCATGACTGAGAGTCTCCTCTTGCAGATAGACTTACCTAAACAAAAATACAAGAGTCTGTTGGATTCTCTTTAATTATAATATTTCAGAATAGAAGAGAGTCGTAAAGACTCGCAAAATATATTGAGGAGAATCTACATGGGCTCCTGTAACCTAGGAGAACTTCTACCGCAGGTACAAGGTGTGAGAACAAGGACAGACAAGACATGTGAACCGCACAGATGACAAATAACATATTGAGTTTTTAAATCTTAGGGCATGTTCACACATAAGAATTTGGCCATGACTATATTTTTGCTCATGAGCAAATTCCCAGTGTGAACGCAATTTATAGAAAGTGTCTCTCTCGTGACCAAAAGTAACGCGCCACTAGTTCCAACGCGCAAGTCGTGTCTCTGTGTGAACGCAACTGCTAAGTTGTCTCACTCTAGAGCCAGTCATGAGTAGTCATGACCATTATGTGTAAACACACCCTTATACAAAAATTAAGTTAGTTTTTATGCTGTAGCTTAGCTACAGTATCGTTTTTGCATTGAGCTCTCTGTATGATGCAATTCTGCCATTTGGCCACGATATAATCAGTGTTAATAAAGCTAAACCTATTTTCCTTGTGAATGAAAATGTAGGTCCTCGCAGTGGGCATGAACAGTATTTTACGCTTAAAAAGGCCCAGAAATTGCATTGCATTTCGAAAGCATGCGCCATTGGTGTCTAAGCATCATCTATCCAGATATTATTTTTTCTTAAATTTTTCATTAATTCATTTTTATTAATAATAAGAACCGAAGAAACAACATTTAATTGGTAGGCATTGCTAGCATTAAAGACATGGCACAAGAACCAGACCATATTAGAAAACGAATAACGGTGCACCATTTTGTTTAAGGCTAGTATTGTCTACCAATTGAATCTGAAGTTTAGATCGTTTCTCATTATTAATAAGATGAAAAAAATAATATCTTGATGGATGATGCTTGGAACACCATGACGCATGCTATCAAAAAACTGTGCACTTCTGTGACCAAACTCACTCTCCTCATATCGATCCATAGTCTTGTGTTACTGGTTTGTACGGTGCGAAAAATGAAATTTGCAACTTAAAAAAAAAGACCTTGAGGGTTTCAAATGTTGATAACTTCAGTGTTTCTCAGTCAATTGTCAAAAATAAGGTGTCAAATGAAAGCTGAAACTCCAGCGCTTGTGCACACAATCTTTAAATTACGTTTGCGTCTTCCACATTGGCGTAAGAGCCATTTGCTCAAGGTGAGGCGATACTTTTTTGGGAGTCTTTAGTAAAAAGTCATACTGAAGACACTCTGTTGTAATGTTGTAATGTTCTCTACATACAGATAAATTACCATTACCTTCATAAGTGATCTGACCGAGATACAGGTATGATTCACTATTCAAAACAACATCTATGAAGTAATACATGTTACAAATTCATCATATCGTACAAAACTCACACTATCAGGGCCGGTTTGTACTTTTTCATGGGCAATAATGTATATTATGCGACAATTATTTGCTCTTTAAATGTTCGAGATTGCAGATGCGAAGAGGGGAGAAAATTGATTAAATAACGCTACCCCTATCGGAGCGCACTTAATAAATAATTTGAGTTCTCATTTTTTGATCATAAGATAGAAAAAAGTAAGTTATTTTAAAAAAATTGATTTGACATCTTGCAAGTTATTTCCTTCACTATATGTCCTTTCTGACTCTTGTTAATGATTGTTTATAGATGGAACACTGAGGAAAACCTTTTCATTTGAGCATTTCTTATATGCCGAGATTAGAGTTCAACTCACCCAATCACATGATTGGACTTTTGAGTTGCAATGTGACATGACGATCAGTCCGGTTTGTTTTGACGTATACACAGAGTAAGATGTAATCCCACCCAGAATGAAAAGGTTTATTTTTTGTGCTGTAGCTTAGCTACGAAAAACAGTGTCAATACAGCAAAGCAAAAACAATAACATCTTGCTGCACACAATATTACTAAAATTGTTTTCCAGGAAATAAGATTTCTACTCAATTTTACAGAAACCCCTGATTTACTGACTTTTACTTTATATACTCCTCCATTTTTGCGGATGCTTGTACTTTTGCTTTTTACCTTAAGTCATTTGAAGTGGTAAAAAGAGAGACATATCTTGTATAGAAATGATAAAGTAATTACCTTGTAACATTATGATGATTGAAATTCAATATATGCTTATAAAAAAAAATCAAACTTTCTTGCCAGACAGGAATGTTATTTGGCTGTTTTAATAATGATACCTTAGTAATTTTGTTTAGCTTCAAAAGTGGTCAATAAGGACTGTAACTAAAAGTCACTATAATGCCATACTGGACCGTTAATTTCTGACAGTAAATGTTCTTTCAATCAATGATATGCACACGTTGAAACTTAATAATAATAATACAATTCTTATTAAGCGCAAACCACATCGGAAGACATCTCAATGCCCTTTTAATTATTATTACGCTGTTATTAGGAAATCGTCACAATCGTCTCACTTCAACTAGATCGCAATTTTGTGATGCTGACCTATCAGAACTTAGATTGTAACATTCCCCTAACATCTCCCCCAATACGCTTGGGTTGACGAAGCAATCGAGATTAGATTAGAGTAGTTATGTACAAATTTTCTATCAATGACCTACCTGCAGCTTTTAAAGATTATTTCATAAAATGCTCAGATATTCATAACTACTCAACAAGACATGTCATGACCTTAATTTGACTAATAATAATAAGAAATATTTTGAAATATTTTTCTGACCATGGAATACGTTAAAGCAGACCTATTCTTTGGATTTCTCTTCCAAAAGCACTAAAAGAAGCAAACACGATATACAATTTTTGAACATCATTCAAACATTTTTTTTTTAAATGATACATCTGTTTTTGAAACACCACTTTCCAGAAATTCCTGGTTTTTGAGCCAGTCCATGCCATATTTTGTCTTTTTGCAGCCATTTTCATGTTTATTTGAGTAACTTAATTTGTGTTTCCTAGGGGTACACTACTCTATGGGCCTTTTTGGCTTTCCGTGTTCTCGTCCATAAACTTAGTTTGTTTGTAACTGTGTCATTTTATTGTATTTTTTTGGAACTAAAGATTGAATTTAAATTGAATTGAATTAAATGATATATCCTACCACTATCCTACCACAAGTATTTCACAGATGATGAACACTCCAGCTATGGTTTTCCAGTGGGAGGCGGACATGAATTGCTCAAATTTGAAATAAAAAAAAGGGGGAAAAAGATTTAGATGTGATCATACCATTAATAAAGCTCATATGATGAAAACTAATTTCCTAAGACCATAGTCCTAAATCCTTTTCAAATTCAAAATTGAACTTTAAAATACTTTTGATATCTTTGAACTCAAAACTCTAAATCCTTGCTTGAGAAAGGAGTGAGACGACTTGCTGACTGTTTAAAATCAAAGATGATGTATGCTCTAATCAATTTTATAATTTGTCTGGACATCTTCAATTTGACAAAATACTCCAAAATAGCTGCTGTTTAACCTAATTTATCCAACTTGACAAAATATTGCAAAATAGCTGCTGTTTAACCTAATTTCTCCTCCTTTCTTCGTATGTACAATTCTCTTCACCAACTTACCATATTGGAAAGATAATGACCCGTGATACGAAAAATGAGATGGCGAATATACCAAAGTTTATATGAGCTAACCAGTGGATCTTGGCATAGTTGGCCATCTTGGCTGTCTGAAAAGCACAAGAGAAACAAATCAGTCAATTAATCAATATATCAATCTATACCAATCAATATCTCCTACTGCACAGAAAAATTGTTTGAGAATGTAACAAATCAATAATCAATTATTATGGTTAATTAGCCACACTCTCCAATGATCAGTGAATGAAATGAGTCAATTATAACAATAATTGACAAATCAGTTGCATTCATTGTTGAATTACCCAATTGATTTGCCAGTGATCTCTGTATTACTTTGAACTATGTGTACACTGCAAACTTGAGGTGAACAAGGATATGACTCAAAACATAGTCGGCCTCCAAACAAAATTTTTGCTACCAAACATTTGGTCTCGTGACGTCACCAAATATTTGCAATCGAATATAAAGTATGAAGCGGTAACAAACATTTTGTGCAATGTATATATGGCAATTCAATACATGTGCAATTTAGCGCGAAATTTTATTTGGTCTCAACTCGGTGTTGAAGTTATTTTATTTGGAGTCACTCGTCATTTTGACGTCACCACCAAATGTTTGGATGTTTGGTAGCAAAAATTTTGTTTGGAGGCCGACTATTTTTTCACCCTATGTGACTGCTGTTCACCACAAACGTCCAGAAAGTTAGTCTCTGGGCAATTTTATTGAATAGCAATTCCAAAGAGAACTTCAACATTGATTAGCTTCCATTAGCTTACTCAAATACCAAGTTGAGTTTCCTTGGCGAAAGCCTAAACAAGATGATGATTTTTTAAATTGATACTTGTTTGAAGTTCATACAACCAACAGAAGTTGAGCTATTATTCTTTGAAGTATGACCGTTTAGACAAAGTTTCTAAGAGCTACCAAATAATTGGCGCAACTGGTCTTCATTATCCAATCAACCAATATATAATTCAAATGTATTTTCAAATAATAAAAGAGGCTTGATGATGAAAAATCAACGCACCATACTTTTTTTGTAAGTGATGCCCAATATTTGATGGTTTTCATTGAGAAGACTCGGTTATAATTAGAAAACCGGCGAAATAGAATTATTGTAACAATGAATTCTTGTCGCAGCAAATGTTGGGTAGCTCATAAAAAAACTAAAGATTTGGCTTATATAAATGTAAAACAGAGAAAACATGCATTAAAGATTTTGTTTTTACGCATTCCCAATGCGACTAAACCTAGAAATTGTTAGTTTAAGAAAGGTACATGAATATTTCAAATCTGTAAAAATCTCAATTTTGCCAAAATAGGACTTTTATATATTTTGCTCTATATTTAAAAAAAGTGCAAACTTTACAGGTGGTTTGTGGCGAATAATTACATATGAAAAATTCAATATGTCATGGTCTCTACAAAGTATGAAGCAAAAGATCAACTCAGCAGTCTCCTCACAAATAAAGTGATTACTGGATCCATCAATTTGTTGCTTACTTTATAATTTATCTGACCAATCAATAAATCATTTGATCAGTTAATAAATGAGGGTGTTCAATAAATGTGTAGCCTAAAAGGAAGGAGATGGGCTATGCAGTAAACACGGTATGTAGATCAACTCAATTGATGAATATTGGGAAAGTTTCAAATGAACATCCGCTTTCGTTTTTATCTTACAGAATTTGAAAACTTGGCTCTTAGAGGTTTAAAAATCGATAAAAAGTAAACATTGTGATACCAAGAATTCTTTCATTCATATCTCTCTGTCATTGTTGAAATCTGCACCCAAGTTATTTTCATGTGACCTGAAAGAGCAATCTATTTTAAGTCTTGACACCCTTTATTTGCTAATTCATTGGGTGCAAGGCCTGGGAGAAAGATTTTCAGGTCAATGCATGTCAGTTATCTTGTTTATTTAGTTTTCAATGCAAAATATCCATTTCCAGAAACCTCTAGCTGGCAACTTTAAAGTTTCTTTAATTAAAATAAAAACGAAAGTAGATATTTCCTTGAAACTTTCCAAATGTTCAACAATTAAGCTGATCTACATAACATGTTAATAACAACTGAATAGATCATCTCTTTCTACATCAGGCGACAAACTTATTGAACACCCCTTGTAAATATCATTTGATCAATTGATCATACACTCATCTATCTTTTCAAAACCTGACATAGAACACATGAATGAACTGAATAAGAGGGAGTGTGAAAATGGATGAAGCCTATTATATGAAGTAGCCTTTTAAAACCATACTTCAAAATAAAAAAAAAGTGTCACCTTTACCTATATACATCATTTATCAACTTTGGCAAAAAAAAAAATAACAATTTGTCTCACACATATTGTGGAAATAGCTATACTATACTATATGACCTTTTCTTTTTTTCTGTTTTAGAAAATGAAGATTTGATTATGAGTTATTGGTCTTCTTTTTCTCTGAAAACTGTCAACAAAATAAAAACGCATTCATTGCACGGAAGTAAGTGGCAAAAGTAGCTCCACATACTATGTGTACGAGCCATGTGAGACAAACTTTTATTTGGCCTACTTCAACCAAATAATAATTGATTACAAAGTGTTACTTTGACGTGTTCAGATGATTTCCCTGCAAAGTAAATGTCTACAACTGAAAATAAACATTTTAAAGGAGCTAATATAGATGTGAAAGCAACTTAAACTATACAGTTTTTGTGAAATGACAGAATGATATCGTGAAATGATGGACATCCTTCGATTACATGAAAAGCATTATGTCATGATCCATTCAATACCATTCAAGCTTTTTCTTAAGCGGGCGCCTCTGTCCTAAAAAACTGGCCCCTGATTCTCTGGATATTTTAAGGACCAGTAGCCATTTTTTTCAGATTTCTGGCTCATGGTCCATGAGCGCTTAAGAAAAAGCTTGATACCATTACAGCATTTTCAATAACCAACAAATACACTTTTGCATTAGAGTACTCAAGTCCATGCTGCCCTGTCCAGGCAAAAGGAAGTACTGAATAATTTCAATACTCAAATAGTATTAAGTTCTCAAAACAAATCCAAAATTTGGTACTCACGGATATATTTCGACATCCTATCAGGAGTCTTGGTCACTCACCACTGATGTTGTGAGGTGTTTCTAGATCCTAGCGATCCTTAGTTCGGCTAGATGACGTCATAGCCAAACGTAAAGGATGCTGCTTGATGATCTGATCTGATTGGATCAAGCTTATTATCAAGAATATATCCGCGAGTACCAAATTTTGGATTTGTTTTGAGAACTTTAATACTATTTGAACTATGAACAATCCTGATGAATCTATTCCAAGGAATATCAATACTCATTTTCAAATGGCAATTGTATTCATGATTTGAAGATGTATGTTCTCATTCATCCAGTTGTAGTAAATATAAATGATAAATAAATAAAATACTGGAACTTACTTTTGCAACTATGATCAGTCACTGAACTACTGTCAAGTGATCATCCCCAGGAATCTGATGCCTGTTGAAGACCATTGGTTATGGTCGCAACGTCGCATAGTTGCAAAAGTAAGTTCCAGTTCCATTGCACTCAGTTGACTAAAATTGGATTATTTTTATCAAAATTGATATATTGATAGACAGGTAATTGAGCAAAAAATATGTATTCCAAGGACTGGTAGGCGCAATCATTAATAAATGTTTTGATGGACCTCCCCAAACCCTCAGATTTATTGGCTTGTTGTTCACAAGATCACAAACTCAAAAATGTTGCCATCATCGCAACATTATGTACAACAAGCGAAGATAGTGTGTTTATCCCATCATGCATTGCTTCCAAGCGATTGTTTGTATGGGAAATTATGTGAGTAGTAAGTGATGAAATGCCCATAAATCAAAGTTATTTGTTGTAATCTTGCATTTTTGGCATGTTTCATCACTAACTACTCATATGACTTCTTGTGCAAAATTTCCCATAGGAAGCAATGCATGATGGGATACTCACAATTATCTTCTATTCAATGTTCAACAGTAATTATGAAACCAGTGAAATGAAAGCCACACACACACACAAACACGGAGTGAATGAGTTAGTGTAATTAGTAATGATGACATCAAAGCAGAGTTTCACCGATCAACGTTTGCTTCCTGAATGCCAATTATAGGCCGATTCAGAACCAAAATTAGATGAATAATATTACACCTATGTCTTCATAATTCAAACATGTTTTTTGTTTGGTATATCAATGATTTACTAAAAAATGTTTTTGACTGGCTTAAAGGTGCAGGATCCTATTTCAGCACGTGTATAATTTCCTGTTTGACAGTAATCCCTGAAATGCATTTTGTGAAATTTCAACCTCAACTTGCTTCTTGTTTGCTCTTGAGATGCAAAAGAAAATATACAACTCTGGGGATGAAGATGTTATGTAAATACAAAAGAAATAGAAAATAGATATATCAATTAATTTTACATTTTATGCTATCTCCAAATGCTGATCATTTACTGCACCTTTAAATTGATAAAATCTTGTTTTCATAATAAACAAAGATCACTCTTGTCAAAAGTTTTGCTTTGATCATATCAGGCAATTCTCATATTTCCTCCTAATTTATTGATATCTTACAAGTCACCAGATTGTAATTGTGCTATATTGATCTCATAAGCAAGTATTTGTGTTGATCGATACAGAACTAATTGGGTCTGATTAACATCTACTTCTTATAATCGGTGAAACTCAAAGGTGAAATTATACCTGGGCATAGTGACACGTCTTCGCTGCCTACACATGCATAAATATAAATAAAAATCAAGACGGAAAACACTAAATAAGAAAAAATGAATCATCAAAAATGAAATAATCATAAAAACAAATGATTAAGAATAGAGTAGACTGTGGGAAGCAATACATTCCCATTTTTCTACCCATCCTAATTTTGTCAGTGAAAGGTAAAGGGGATGACATGTATTGCACA
>JXSR01S075506.1:33014-47859 GCA_000969725.1 Ophiothrix spiculata | reverse complement strand
TCATTTAAGCTGGAGTTATACTCGATGAAAACACACAATGCAAATGTACATTGAAATTTGTAGGTAAAAAATCACTACACAAGCTCATTATTGTACTTTATTTAATGTAAAATATGTGACTTGTTACATTTTTCCAAGAATTTCTAACGGTATATCAGGCAGAGGCGCAGGACGTATATCAGAGATCAATCAATCAATCAATCAATGATACATGTACTTGCATAACATGCATACCCCATAAAGGAGTACAGGGGACCCACGGCGTTACGTGACTGTCCAACTACAGAGCAAGTAGAGTAAAGTTTCAGAGACGAAAACCGCCCGGCCCGGGGCTCGAACCCGCAATCTCTGTATTACAAGACCGTGCTCTAACCGATCCGCCAGGGATTGGCTATGATTACTTAGCTGGCAACCAGTAATAGTTGCCATGGCCAACCTGCTCTGAATTTACTTACAGATAGATAAAAAATGTATCACATGAACACAGACACACATGCCCCCACACACACAAAAAACATAAAAGTCAAATGCATGCCTGACCAGTAGACACAACCATTTGAAGCGCATTGTTCCAATAGCAACAAAACAGTTTCAATTACCCCGTCGATATTGATCTAATTATAATGACTGTTAGCCATGTGATTGGTTACACCTCTGCCGCGCCCCTATTATGATGTCATCATTACCGTACTCTAAATGTGCAATGCAAACCCATAGAAAAAACAATGATACATTTATTTTTACAAGATTAGGAAAACTTTCAGTCAATGCTTTATAAACTTAGTCAAATAATCATTTTGAGACGATGAAAAATATTATAAGCAGAAAAAATGTAAATTAACGTGATCGAATATGCTGAAAATAATGATTTTTAGAGGCGTTTGACTGGCGTTTTACACCATGCCCAAAATACACAGATGTCTAGTAAAAAATGTACGACAATCCACTTTAATTTGCCTTTTCTAGTCTTTTAATTCGGGATTTGATCTGCTTATAAGATAGGTAATAGTCTGTAGATAACATTAATAACCAGCTAAATAGGTTGAAAACAATGGTTTTTCTAATTCAAGCTGTAAAAGTCCTGTATACAACATAATTGTTGGTCATTTTTTTATGGGTTCTACCGTTGAGTGTTCAAGTATACATGTTGAGTACATGTGCTCTGATGTGTTGGTGCTATATAATTGGCGTGACCTCGCCTATCTATAAACTGTTGAATAAGATCAATAGATATATTGGGATTTCAAATCGTCGTGTAGAGTCTTTCTTTCCTGCACTTAAGCTTGCTGGTAATTGTTTCCAATAGCTCATACAATATGTTAAATGAGGAACATGTAGGAGCCGACAACTGCATCCTTTTGCCGCGGCGGGACACATATGTTAAATGAGCAAGGTCCTTATTTTGCAGCTGTCTACAGATGGTTAGTTCTTCATTTCCAAACAAATGCTTTTACTTGTGAGGAGAAAAAAACAATTCTATACAGCTGCAGTATTTCATAGCCCATTGGTTTCAATCATTAGGAGACACAATGTGTTGATAGGTAAGAGTCCAGACCAGATGTGTAAAACCATTTTTCCAGTTAAATTCATAACCGTCATCAGTTTGTTGATGCGAAGACAAAATTCTAAGTACAAACTTCAAAATCCATAATGATCCTGGCAATTTTTCAAAAGTGTTGATGTTCTTGAGGAGGAGAAATTGCTATTTGCCAGCCAAGATTCTTGCTTTCATTTGTTGTAAATCATCATTCTGATTTGGACACATTATCTGAATACATTAATCATACGGGACTGTTCACATACACTTGTAAAGGAGGGGGCTGATGCAAAATAGGACCCTTCATTTTTTTTGAGATCTATTAAAGGGGGTCTAAAAATCACCCTAATTTTATCCCTTGAAGTTGAGTCTGTATGATTTTCTGTGGGGTTGAACTTATTTTTCTCAAAAAAAGGGGGCCCCTGAGGTCCTAAAGGAGGGCCCCAAATATTTTTCCCATCCCTTACAAGTGTTTGTGAATGGTCCCTAATGTTATCTATATACCCCTTGTCTACGAAAAAAATGTTGATGTTCTTGAGGAAGAGAAATTGCTGTTTGCCAGCCGAGATTCTTGCTTTCATTTGTTGTAAATCATCATCAGTTAATTGCTAAGGTTGGGTTTATGCTGTGACGACTTGTTGTCGACAGAAGGTTAGAGACTTGAAAATCAAATCAAGATTTGCTGCTGACGGATGGTAATGACCTTCAGCGACACCTCAACGACAACTGACGGCTGGTAGCTGACATAAACAAATGAAGGCTGACGATTGCTAACAGAGGGTTGCGGTGGAAACGAAATATGAACGCCATAACTAGGGAGAGCAGCGGTAATTCCCTCGCTTTGCACCAATGAGCCAAGGACTGTTGTGGGTTCGATCCCTGGTCTCAGCGCTGTACGTGCAATTGGTTGCCATGTTTTCCTCCGGGCACTACGGTTTTCCTCCTGTATCTAAAACTGGTAAATAAATCTGACCATCTGACAAGAGGACTTTCATGGAAAGCAGTGCTGTCCTGACAAAAATTTACAAAAAAATTCAGATTTCATTGGCCACAGCAACCCTCTGTGACCCGTCGTTATAGCTTCCGTTCCTTTAAATCAGCAAAGGTGGCTGCCAAGCTTCACCTGTCTTCAAGGTGCGGGTGCCATCTGTAAGCAAATCTTGATTTGATTTTCAAGTCAGTTACCTTCCGCCATTGACAAGTCGCCACAATTTAATCCCACCCTATGCCAACTATACTTGACCATGATCCTGAGCTAATTCAGACAATTACCTGAGATAACCCTGAAATACAGGCCCATTTCAGCAAGCCCCTGGACCCCACTCCATAAGGTTTACGGTAATTATCATTCCTCTACTTCTCAAGTCTCAACACAGATTTCCACCTCGGGATTTCCATCCCTCAATTAAATCAAAATACTGTAGTATGAACCGATGTTCCCATTACAAAATGCTCAGGTCAATGCTGTAGTGACTAGTTAGTATGGACCCATCAAAATAATTTGCTTCTCTTGAATTAGAATCTCACTTGAACTCAACACTACAGATGAGATTCTTCGTATGAATAAAATCGGTAGTATTTCAGTGTCAGTGAATTTAATCTTGATTCACTTAAGATATTAACAAGGTGAATGTCTCACTAATTACTTCAGCATTATTTCACCATCATATCTACCTTACGATCAAAATAATTTTCAGGCAGTTTGCGAATTACAGATATTGTAACAAATGATCTAATAATCAAGTTTCTAATAGAGGTCAACAAAGCAACAGCATAATTTGCATTTTGAAGAGAGAGTTTGACAATAAGATACGTGTCAAACCAATTGATTTTCCTTGATACATGTACTTGAGAGGCTGCTCTACTATATAATTAAGATAAAATGTCTGAGTATAGAAAATTTTGTCAAACTTTGGTTCAAAATAGGGAAAATCAGATTCGACACTTTTGACTGCTTAAAGGGGAAAATGCCAAATAAAATATAGGATTTTTCTATGGCATATAATATAGTAAAATGATCAGAATTAATCACTAAACACAACAATGAAAGGGAAAATGGGAAAAAAGTTAAATTCGCAGTCATAAAATATATCACAACAAAGCTGCTTGACAAACTGACAAGACTTTTTGCTAGCATGTGCCTTACCTGTATTCTAACAAATATTAATAACCTGCGTAATAGCGCGATCCAATCTCATAAGATTATTTCTACTTTTAGCAAACAACTGCGCGGTCATTATCAGGTAACAATGACTTCTTATTATGAGCGCTGAATGTGTTAACGTCAATCAAGCGCGCATATGCACCACACACACGCGTTAATCATATTACGCGATGATCGTCATGCATGGACTGATCGAAATTCTCTTATAGGGATAAAGTCATTATCTAAAATCGTCGGTGTTTGTTTTGTGCTTCAGTACTTTTCTTCGGGAGCTACGCTACCTCAGAAAAGTACCTCGACCCAAAACAAACACCTCCGATTTTAAATAATGACCTCAAAAAAGATGGTGCGCACTTATTATTGTCTAAGTAAAATCCTCATCAATAGTTCTTGACTACACCATCTCTGAATCCATTTCTCTGCTCATGTATTGGTCGGCCATTTTGTTGTTGCTCATGCATGGAGACGAGTTAGTTTAACTTCAGCCTATAACTTTGTTTTAGAAACAGACCCAATAGCTAGATAGATTGCATTATTTGCATGTCTTCACTTGACGCATAGATAGAATGTTCATTTTATTTCACAAACAATGTCCGCGTTTCCAACAGCATCTATTGCAACTCAGTCCAAGCTAGGTATGTATGTTATTTTCCTGCCATTTTGTTTGAAGAGTCTCAAAATGTAGCAAACACAGCTCCGTATAATCCAAAGGTATAATAACTCTGCCTCCAAGAGCAACAATCTAAGATGGCCTCCACCTTATAGGACTTACACAGTGATCAGATTGAGAACCAATCAACTTTTATAAATTCCTTGATTGTCCCAGTCAAGCTGCTTGCCAAAATCAGACCAAGGCTAAAAAAAAAATTTGACTTGCCCTTTAATGGTGAAATTGCAGGTTGGTCGGTCAAATCTTTAAAAAATAATGTTTTTTCTTGAAAATGGACCCCCCAAAAAACCTGAATAGAATAGTTTATACAAATGTCTTCACAAATGTTTTCATTGTTTTGTGCTTTATATTATTTATTCAAGATATATGTTTGTTTCATGCAAAAATATATAATATTTTGTGAATCTTGTTGTAAATTAAACCCAAATATCATGATATTGTTACCAAATTTACTGTTGAGATAGGCAAAAGTTCACACGTACACAAAAAAAAGCGACTCTAAATTTTGCCAATTTTGGGTCAGTCGCAAAGGGCAAGTCAACATCTTTTTTTTTAGGTCCCATTAAACTTTTACTCCCTGGAATTTTTTGTTACCAATCATACTACATACCTGCATTCTGAAAATTTTTTAAGCCTGCTCGGTCTTTGTTGATTACGCCGTCTGCGAAACCATCTTTCCACTCTTCGTACTGACCAATCAAGTTGCTTGGCGAGACCTTGTAACCGTTTTTCATCAGGGAATTTGGAGACTGACTGGAATGCTTTTTCAAGGATAAGGTTGTTCTCAGCTGGGCGGCCATTGACTGCGGGAACACCTAGGGCCCGGCCTACGGGTGATGCTATTAATCTGGAAGACAAAAAGTAAAACAACTTGTTACAATTGCATACTGTCTTGTATAGGGCTGAAAAGACCTTAAAGTGACTTTGCATGGGCTACATTGTAGCCCAAAATAGCAGTATTATTCGCTTGCTTTCTTCAGTAGATAGCATTCAGGACAATAAATCAGCAGTCCAGACATGTTTTTAACTGTATTATATCACACCAAGTGCATAGAATCCTACACCACACAGAAAGACAGGCAAGCTATTCATTCCTAGCCCATACAGCAAAACACACAAGGTTTGTGTATGAGTCGTGCATGAACTTGAACTTGCAAGGACTGTGCTTGTAATAATACACCATTCAGTTCAGTATACAACACTGTATGCTTAGGAATTTTATTGTATTGTCGTTGTATGGTCCAGTATGGTTAGGGTTAATTAATGCACCCACTGTATATCTACAATTGAAATTTTGGACTGTAATCATTTGGACTGCACAACTTCACTCTATTGTATGTTAAATCTTCATTAATGAATCCCACACTTAAAATTAAATTGTTATTTTAAAAGAAGACACAGAAAAATGGAATGACATAGGAGTCTATATTAATATGGCAGTAAATAATACAGTGACTGGCAAATCACACTAATTTTTAAAAGTGAAATTATAAATTTTCAGTAATTGTAGGTTAAAATGCATTGTTTACAAATTTGTAAATGCTAAAAAAGAAATATTCAGTATTACCATGTTTTAGTTTCAGTTTTTGTTAACTATTTGTAATCTGATACTGAGGCCGGGGCTGAGGCTGATACCGTAATCCTAATATTCATAATTGTGATGGCTCACCCAGAAAGGCGGGACTTTGCAGATGATATCAATTTTGACTTTGTCATTTCATCTTCTAAGCTTTAAAATTACACCTTACTTGTTTTTGATCAAGGCGATCTAATTTTACAACAGAATATCTACTGGAAATTCTTATTATTTTCTACTGCCTATATTCACCAGTTTCTTGAAAAGTGTTCTGTCGCAAAGTCCCCCATTTCGGGGTGATGAGCGACCACAATTGGTTCAACAAAATATCTTAAATTTGCCGTGTGTAAATGTTTTGTAAATATGAACTACACCACGCGTAATACACTTGGACTGGTAGATCGTCATTCGTCACACTATGAATTGAAAAAATTTACGATTTACAAATATGCAAATCTTACACAAATACATTTGAACCAAGGTACTGTTTAAAATGACTGAGGTCTGGTCTACATTTTTAACAATTTTGGCAGCAAAGATTATTCCTAGATACCTGTCAGACCCTCACAACTGCATTAACATTAAAATGGTTGTGCTCAAAATGATGATTTTTCTTATCAAATAAACTCCGCATCATAAGTTCCTACCCATAATTTTTACACGCCTACAGATGAATTAAAATAAATTAATGTTTTTCTGACAAACTCCCATCGATTTGAAGTCGGAATATATCAAATTGTCTAACAAGCCTTGTTGGACAATTTGATACATTCCTTGAAGCGACATCAATTTGTAATGAACAGATGATTTTAAAAAATCACCTCTGAACTCAATTCTGGCTAATTCTTGAACGAAACACTGAAGGTAAAACCATAAACATAACACATGTACACACTGTGAGTAGCCGGGATCAAAAACGCTAGGATTTGCTCCACATTGAGTCAATTCAATGTGACGGCACACGATAGCATTATTGACCCGTTGAATACCGTATGACAGTAACCTGTGACCCTGTACTCATTTGATACTGATAATTGTTCCCTGCGTGTAATTGATCAATTCGCAACAATTGAATATTTTTTTAAAATTGACCATTCGCTACGGATAGGTGTCGCATGTTAAAAAGCTTGATACAATCGGACTACAAATTGATGAGACTTGGTTGGTTTGCCACAAAAATTATCAGAAAAACATTAATTTATTTCATCTGCAAGCATGTACATGTAGAAATCATGGATAAGTTATAACATGGAGCTTACATGATTTTAGAGTAAAATTCCCACAGCAAATGCATGCTTCATTCAAAAACCTGTATCGTCAAATATTTCTGTAAAATACTCAGGGATCCCATAAACCCAGAAGCATATCCCTGATCATGATACTCAAAGATAAGATAATAAAAAAGATAAATATCTTTTATCTCTTTGACACTCCATAAAGCTCGCTGTTCACATAATAAATGCAACTTGGGAATTTACAAAGTACATGTACTTTAATAAGAACTCTGTCCATCCCAAATGATTTTTTGCGGACATTTAGTCTTTGTAGTTTTGCTCAAGGAATGATCACTAGCAACTGCTCATTTGTTTTTCCTCCGACAGTAAGGTCTAAAAAAAAATGTTTGTTTGCCCTCCGCGACCGACCCAAAAATGCCAAAAATTTGAGTCGCGATTTTAGGGTTTTTTTGTTGTTATAAAACATGTAAAATATGAAAACTCAATATTTTCAATGGAAAACATAAAATTTAGCAGTATAAAGTCACATTCAGTAGTATAAAATGCATATTTCCTCTTAATAATGACCCATAGCCCTGCATTGCTTGGTATTTGCAATAAAATCTATGAAATGACAGCATTCCTTAAAATATATGTGAAGAATAAAAAAAAAAAAAAAAAAGATCAACCAACCGACCGACCCAAAATTTTAATTTTTCCTCTGGAGGGCAAACAAACAATTTAATTTTTTTGGCCTAAATCCTCACGCAATGGCAATCCAAAAAAAATTCCCCCAGGGCTGAAAGGTAAGGTGGGGTACTCAGCATTTCAGCTTTGGAATAGGTGTGCGGTTCTTTAAGCCTCCATAATGATGGGGGCTTAAAGAATGAGTAGGCACCAAAAATAAGAGCTTAAAGAATCAATTCTTATTGTAAATAAAAAATTGTGCCATCATGACTAGAAAAGGTAAAGACAACATTAAGAATTTTTTTTCTTTGACAACTTGTATGGTCCAGTGAAACAATGGCAAGGCATTTAATCTCAATTGCTTTGTTGACCCAAACACATTGGGGATCTGTTAGAATCAGAGGAGGGTGGTCGTGGCAACTGTTACTGGTTTCCGGATGGTATACGGTATCGTAGCCGATCCCCGGTGACGTCATGTCCTATACCACCTCTGGCGTGAAGCCGTTGGGATTCGTGGAAAAATACTACTTCCGGGATGATCACTAAAATTATTTTCATAATCGGTAAAAAAATATGATAACATATATAAAAAGTGGGGTTCACGCGTAAACCCCAGCGGGTTTGGAATGACATAATTATGTTGATTACTATAAGAACACTTTTGTATTTTTTTGAGGAAAGGTAAAAATATGATCTTTGGAATTTTTTTCTTCAATACGTGAGTCACGTGACCCAATAGAAATACACGTAAATCGTACCCTAAATTTGCGTTTTAGAAATCCCTGTCCCTAAATCTAGTGGATGCTATTTATCGTGTCCGCCACCGCCTGGTTAGAATATTACAATCTAAACTGTAAGGGTCAAAATATAGTCAGCCTTCAAACTAAATTTTTGCTACCAAACATTTGGTTGTGACGTCAAAACAACGATTTACTTCAAATAAAATAATTTCAACACCAAGTTGAGATCAAATAAAACTTCTCACTAAATTGCACATGTGTTGAATTGTCATATGGCCATGCGTCGTATAAGCTGGCACCAATTTGCGTTGCACAGTGATTTTTGGAGTATTTTGCACCTTTCGAGTTTGAAATTTCAATAACTTTTAAACTAAATACCCCACCCTATCAAAAGTTTACATTTTCTTACAGGAAATTGAACAAGGAATCCAAATATGACATTGAAAAAAGTGTAGGAGGTAGGGTTAAGATGTCAGCTTTGCGAATATTTGGATTTTTTCTTAAAATTTTCATTTTCTTCTATCATTGCATATCACCAGACCCTCTACTGCTACCCTCCAATTCTTATCTGATTTGAAATCCTCATATAATTCCCCTCCAGAAAACGTATACTCTAGGAAGGTCTTACTTATTTACATTGAAGAAAATCCAAGTCAAATTTGTGGAAAATTTTGGGCATTAAAATAATATTTTAAAGTTAACATTTCCAGATCTGACATACTTTTTTAAATGCCTTATTTGGATTCCTTGTGCAATTTCCTTTCAGAAAATGTATACTTTTTATGGGGTGGGATGTTAAGTTCAAATTTTATTTTGATTTCAAGCTTGAAAGGCACTGAAAACTGTGAAAAATCACCGCGCAATGCAAATGTATGCAAGTATCAGGCAGATTATTCATAATTTTAATGTAAATATAAACAATTCTTCATATATCCAATATGTTCACATAAAAATAAGTAGCTAGATGGTTTACCTTTAAAATAAGACCAAAATGATGAGTTTGTGTCACTCCTATGTAAAATTATTAAAGTTTGACTAATGAGAGGTAGTAAGCCCCATAGACTTTGTATGGCCCGCTTCCGCCACCTCCGCTTCCGCCACATCCACCACCCTTGGTGTTCCAGAAACAAAGGCACATAACTCTACCACCCACAATTCTATACCAATGATTTTCACACCACACAAAGGTGCATGTTTTAGCTTTAAAAAGACACCAAAATTATAAGCATAGCTTATGTAGTTAAAAAGTTATAGTCAATTTATGAAGATGCCATCCAGAAAAGTGCAACGCCACCACCTTTTTCCTAACTAGTGTCAGTTCCAGACGCACGGCCATATACATTGCCTCAACTGTTTGTTACCGGATTATACTTTATAATCAATCACAAATATTTGGTGACATCACAACCAAATGTTTGGTAGCAAAAATTATAAAAGAATGAAAATTGTAATCTACTTAAGGTGAAATGGTTTTGATAATTTATAGAACATATAATGTCAAGTTCTATGGTACTACATTTTTGTACGGTGAATATGAATACTGGATACTATTTCTAATATTTATTCTAAAACAAATAAAAATAAAAATAAAAAATGCCCTTTTTTCTGATGCAGTAACAAAAAGCTATACAAGGAGATGCAAAACTAGTATTCTATACTTGGCCTTCTATATTAACCAAGCTTCAAACCTGCTTTGCACCCCAACTGTATGCACCTACCCCAACAATAAATTTAAACAGACTGTATACATGTAGAAGCCAAAATATGAATCTCTGGTATAAGGCCAAAAATAAAAAAATGTTGACTTTCCCTTTAATGGTGAAATTGATGGTCGGTCAGATCTTTTTTTTTTATTGACCAAGAATAACTGTTTAAAATAGTTTATTGTAAATGTTATGTGGTTTATTTATTCAAGATTTATGTTTGTTTCAAGCAAATAGTGCCTACATGTATATAACATTTTGTAAATATTGTTGTAAACTCAACCCAAATATCATGCTATTTTCTCCAAATTTACTGTTGAGATAAGCAAAAGTTCACCAAAAAAAAAAAAGTGACCCTAAATTTTGCAAATTTTGGGTCGGTCGAAAAGGGTAAGTCAACAACTTTTTTTAGGCCTAAAGTCTACGCACACATTACAAGCCCCTTATTCAGTATATAAATAGCTCAGTGTATATACCACTGTCTATATCAACAAAGCGGATATTTTTATATGCAAAATTATATTTTCAGATCTCTTCCTGGTTAATTTTATGCTGCATCAATTGATATCCCAATTTTTCATAAATGCACAAATTTTCAAGGCAATTAGGTAATTGAAGATTTATAAATGTCATGACTGCACTAAACATGAAAAAATTAACAGCCATATTTATATCTGATTCTTACAATAACATTGAGCTGATTGTATCTGCCTACAGGTAGCAATCAAGAACAGATTATGAGCCCACTAATAAATGAATACGTCAGTACAAGAAAACCCAAACTCCAATCATCTCTGAAAATGTTTCACATCACTAAAAAGCATTTCCATGTCTATATTCCAATTACAGTGTCAAAATTGGCCTTGTAGTTGACTTTTTTAGACATTGTTAGATAATTGTAATATTTAGTTAGAGAGGGGAGCTCATTGAGTTGATGTTTTCTTGTACTGGCTGTTTAAATATAGAGCAAATATATACTATAACAATGTCTAAAAAAGTCAACTAAGGTCAAATGTGACACTATTATTGGGATATACATGTAGACATGGAAATGCGTTTTAGTGATGTGAAAGCATTTTCAGAGATTTTTATATTTTGTACTTTTTAATTTCAGAAGGGAGCTATTGGAGTTGTGTTTTTATTTCTTGTACTGGCATATTCAAATGAAAAACTAACAGAACAAGTAGAGTGGGTGGGGGCAAAGTGGACCATATTTTCTATATGCAGTACAACCTCTTTTACAGATTACTAGATCTGTTATCCGGCTGCATAATTTCCAAAGAAATCATGATTTGTCATTGCCTTGTGAGTTATTTATCTTTAAAACCATACTTATTGATACATTTATCAAAATAGCTGCAAGATACCTAATCTGTGCCAAATTATCATTTTTTAACGAAAATTTCTTGTCAAAAATGTTGGATTAAAACCAACAGGGCGTCCCCTATCACCCATGACTTCTTGTTTTTTTACTGATTCCATGTTCGAATCCCAGTGGATGTCACACATTTGTTACACATACATTTTCAAGGAGATAACAGTAAAACAAAATGTTTAGAACGAAGATTTGGGTGGAAGATCAGTGCTGCATGCTACAAAGTGTAAGGCCTCCAAACAAAATTTTCGCTACCAAACACTTGGTCGTGACGTCAAAATGAAGAGTGACTCCAAACAAAATAACTCCAACACCGAGTTGAGACCAAATACAATTTCTGGCTTAGATTGCACATGTTATTGAATTGCCATACATTGGACCAAATGTTTGTTACCCGTTCATACTTTAAATTCGATGGTAAATATTTTGTGAATATTTTTTTAAATGTTTGGTAGGAAAAATTTTGTTTGGAGGCCGACTATGGTTTTGGCCTTACCAAAGCCAATTGGGCATCAATTTGCTGAATAAATTGCTTACACATGTCACAATTCATTTGGTGTCATCAGCTGAACTGAATTGAGTAAAACTGTTTTTTAAACAAAATCTATAGAGAACGAACCTGAATCAGGTCCTTTTGACAAAGCAATTATATGCTCCATTTGACAAAGCATATATGAGGCTATCCATCTCATACGAGCTGTAAAATGCAGCAAACCTCATTTTGGCTACAGGTGAAAATATGTGTCATCTATCTACATGTATAGTCGTAATTTGCAGAAGCAGATTGACAGATTCACAATCCATTTTGCAAACATGTATCATGCCCATCCGTGAAAAATTATCCTAATAAGCAATTTTGTGGACATGCATGATGTATACACAAGTACCCCCCCCCCCCGATTGTTAGGCCTACCTAATGACTGAATAGACTCTTTCATGGGGTATGCATGTTATGCAAGTACTTGTATCATTGATTGATTGATTGATTGATTGATTGATATACTGTTTGAGTAATGTGATACACAAATGAGTAACTAAGTTGTTTAACCAAATCGTCTATTTTAACGATGATATATATTCCATTGATGCATTTGTACAATGTGGTCTACATTGAACTTTAATCAATAATTTATTCAAATTCTACTAAATGTGGTTGACTTCAACGCAATATAGATCATTATTGATCCAGCATGAGTCATATGCTGTGTTAATGTTGGGGTGTCCTAGTGTTTGTGTATTTCATGAATCCACAAAAACAAGGATGCATAATTTAAATAGGAATGTTTCTTTTTCTTGGCTATTATGGGTACTGCGTGTCCCAGAAAAACCTACAATTTTTAAGAGTATTTAGGCCAATAAACCTCTGCCAGACGCTTTTAAACTATTATTGTTTGATTTAATTTGTGAATACGTAGACCCAAACGTAACCACCTTGAAAATGTATGCATGTGTCACAAACCACTGTGAATTCGCTTTTCAACAACAACAAAAAGTTTATACGTCAAACAAAAATTTCCCGTTTTCCCTGGGATCCGATTCGAACCCCGATCTCTCTCATCTTGCTTCAATGTCCACCTATGACTACCACCCGATATGTTAACCTTAGGAAGCAATAAAATGCTACCCATGTAAAACTGTTTGATACATTTTTGCAATGTAACTTGCAGCTTAAAAACACGCTTATTACTTAACCCTAGGGAAAATTGGTTGACAAATTGCCATTTTTGAAATTTGCAACCAATGCAAACCATCCTATAAATGTTGGAAGGGTATCTACCAAGACTTCTGTCGACATGCCTTATGTCAACATTTATGTCGACATAAAGCATATCTCGACATGTCGACATGAAATTTCATTTGTCGACAAAACTGGGCAAGTAATTGTCAATTTACTCTCTAAATGTAATCGAGTGAAAATTTCACTCCCCAGAAGAGTGAAAATCTTGTAAACCACTCAGAAAGGAGTGGTTTTGTATGTTAAACAGCAAATTTCCACTCATAAAGAGTGAAAATCACTCTAAAAAGAGTGAATTTCCACTCGTTTTAGGAGTTAAACGCAGGACAATTCGTTTTTGAGTTGTCCTTAATGTTTAACTCCACAAACGAGTGGAAATTCGCTCTTTTTGGAGTGATTGTCAATTTGTCACTCTTTATGAGTGGAAATTTGCTGTCTGAGTGATTTACAAGAGAATAAAAACGCAAAAGCAACCGACCCCAGGTATTTGGGTAATCTCTTTTACAACCTTTGCGGTCATTTTGATGAAAAAATTAGGGGGTACCACCTAAGGTGGGGTTACGGTAGGCTGTCAAAGTTGGGGTGTAGGGGGGGGGGGGGGTGAAGCCCCGGAAAATTTTAAGTCGCCATTTTGAAAAATATGTGCATGCTATGAAGCTAAAACTTGCAGGGCATGTTAGAATTATCATTCCCCTTCTTTATTAGCAAAAAACCTGATGAAATTACGTCATTTAGAACTTTTATAGCAAAATTTCGATTTTAGTGCCATTTTTGCCAAAATTCAGATTTTTCGACCTGAAAGACCTTTATGACGTCATAATTACGTAACGCCTTGGTCGATTTTTGTGGTATCGTTGGATAGGGGAGGACCATACCTATCTATTGATAGCAAAACCAAGTTCATAGGGGATTCCATTCCAAAAATTTAGGGGGTTGCAACCCCCCTTAGGTAGACGTGTTACAAAAATTAGCCTGGTTAGACGAGGGGTAAAAAAGCACACAAAAATTGCATGCTAAAATTATTTTAAAAATCACATGCAGAGAGCAAATGTAAAACCCCCTCATAGTTGGCAGTGCCATTTTAAACCCATCCTTTTTATTTTTAACCCACCCTTTATATATGAAAACACCCTTTATACTGCCAAGTCAAAACCCACCCCCTTTGACCATTTGTGATGGCTCACCCCGAAAGGGGGGACTTTGAAGATGATATCAATTTTGATTTTTTTCATTTCAACTGTTGCAACATTTTCTAAGCTTTAAAATGACACCTTACTTGTTGAAATTGATCAAGGCGATCACATTTTACAACAGAAATTCTGCTGAAAATTCTTATTAGGCCAAAAAAAATAACTCTGTCTCAGCTTCCTTGGGCCAAAAACCCTAAGTGCTACGCGGTTTTTTTTAGTCAAAAAAGGCTATGCGCACGCGGAATTTTTTTTTT
>JXSR01S075506.1:19594-30797 GCA_000969725.1 Ophiothrix spiculata | reverse complement strand
ATAGTTACATTTTTAATTATTTCAAACATTTTTAAATCCCTCAACGAAGAGTCTAAAGTGAAGGTACTTGAACGTAAATTTCAACCCAGCACGGATTTTTCTACACTAATTGACATCCCTACTACTACTCTAAAGGTTCGTCAGTCCGAAGGTTCACTAGTCTGAAAATGAAATAAGGTTCTAGGGTTCGCTTTTTGCATTTGATCAAAATTTAAATCTCAGTCAAGAACACACCCTTTATAATTCTAATCCATCCTTTTTACAAAACCACCCTTTATAACCATGGAATCAAGAAACCCTTTTATATACCGGTATTTTCTTGATTTTGCAAACCCACCCTTTAAAAAGGGTGGGTTACCAACTATGCCCCTTGTTTCAAACACTGCATGTAACCTGGGTGTATGCCAACTTTACTGGTCTATTCACACAGCTTCCATTTCAACAGTTAAGTGAAGAATGAGATCTAAATTTAGTAAATAAAACACAAATTGACAGGTTGACTTTCGTTGAAGCCAAGTCAATTTTTTTTTAGAAAGGGCTATCAAATTTGAATTTCAAGAGTGAATGAACAACACATTGTACAATTACTTTTCGGGGGACTGCTACAATAGTTGCTTGCCAATCATGTGCGCTTACCCATGAATAACGGAGAAATAATTCATTTTAGCAAAAGGGAGCAAACAAACAAACTAACTATTGGTAATGTTTAAACATTTTTGTTATTACCTAACAGAGGAGGGTGGTCATGGCAACTGTTGCTGGTTAAGTAATTGAAACTTATCCCTGGCTGATCACTGCTACATGTCCTGTCACCCCTGGCTTGTAAAATTGGTAGAATATTCGCGGAAAAATACATCTTCTGTTATGGTCACCAACTCACTATTATTACAATGTATTATAGGCCTATTTGTAATCGGTAAAAAAAAAATCTAAAACAGTGTGAACCCCAGAGGATTAATTAATTTAATAAATGTAGAACTATAAGGACACTAAATTTGTAATTTTTTGAGGAAAGGTAAACATATGATTTTTGTAATATTTTATTTATTTGTGACCCAATAGAAATAATTTATACATAAAATGTTACATAAATTATTTCTATTAGGTATTTACAAGATTTGGAGACTAGGGATTTCTAACCGCAAATTTAGGTGTTCACCTAGAAATCCCTAGTCTCCAAATTTAGTAAATCGTGTCCCCGATATCCCAATCGTGTTCTATGCTGCCTGTTACATAACATATACCAAACATAACAATAGCGGGCACACAAACAAATTACATTTCTGGTCAATTTGAACACAATAATGACATTTTCCAAGAAGTGAACCCTTGCCAATTTCACACATGATAGTTGTTCAAAAAATGTATTGTTGTTTTGTGTCCTTGAATGCAATCCTTGACCTTGATGGTATTGATATTATTTTGAGTCTTGTTTGAGTAAACAGAGCAATGACCAGTACAAATTTAGATTCTTTATGAAATAGACCAACTGGCATATATTTCCGACACTATGTATCACAAAAAGACCCTACTTTTCCGCTCGCTCTCACCGAAAGAACCTCTTAATTTTACCAACTGTCACTCAATGACTCCCTATTTCTAAAAATTTCTTGTCATTAAAATAATCTTTGTCACTCAAAGACCAACCATTTTCTTATAAATTTGATGTATTTTTTCTAAAATTTTGCTATGTAATTCATCAAAATTTTGCAATTTTGTGGCCATTTTTGACCCAGAAAGAACCAATTATCTTTTATGAATTTTGCCCAAAGACTCAAATCTGCAGAGAGCGTATTTTTTTTGCACTTTTCACTCAGTCTCAGAGACCCCTTTTCTGACCCAATTTGTCACCGAAAGACCCCAACATCGAGGTACTCACTGGCACTACGACTACGCGACGTCTAGAATCTATGGACTACGTCACTTTCATGCCTCCCAAGAGCCAAGGAATTTAAAAAGGGGAATCGGTACTCACCAACATTTTGATTTCACCGCAGTGTAAATCCTATCGAAGCCCCATTGGCTAGTGAGGTGAGGGCACTTTTTTCTGAAAAAGTTGGCATCCATTTGCAAGTGTGTACACAAGCTAATTTTACATTAATAACAGCCCAAATGTGACATGACCAATTCAAGTCAAAATTTCTTAGTTTTGCAATCACTGAGGTTACTACTTTCACATTATTATTGTAGTTTAGAAAGTAATTTACTTCGCTAAGTACTACATGTATATTTGTTTGCTGCATTGTCAAAGTTAAAAAAGTGAAATTTGAGGTCAAATATGAGTAACTTTTTGTAAAGTTTATGCTTCCGAATTCAACAGCAAAAACTCGAAATAAAACATTTCAAAACAACACTTCTTTCAGAGATCTTAGCCTAAAAGTTTAATGTTGGATTGTAGCCATAATATCAGCTTAATACGATAGTGACATTGCCGTTTGAAAAAAAATTACAACTCTCGACGAAAAATCTCCAACCAAATGTTTGTGTTTTTCTTCAATTGAGCTTGGGTGGCTTAATTGGGTGACAAAACTGGCAACATTTTATGCTATAATTGGCACAGAAATTGATTTTAAATTGTCTTTAAAATTTTCAAGTGTCATTTTACATTCTATTTTGCATATTAGCTCAATTTAGAGTGAAAAAATTCAAAACAAAATTTTCGGAAAAAAGTTTTTCCGAAAATCTAAATCATCCAAGTCCCAGTACAGTGTTGCCACGCTAGAGGCATAGCCTATGGGATGGCAGCCATCATATTGTAGAATCATGGCTAATTATTATGGGAAGTCATTAAATTTCCTAAAAAAAATGAAATTTTGAATGCAACGTCCAACGAACGAAGAGTAAACAAGCGTACATGTACGGTACATCGCCGCGATGTACCGTACATGTACGCTTGTTTATTCTTCGTTTGTTGGACTTTCTTTTCACACGAACACCACTTCAAACAACGCCCTTATCATACGTTCTCTCTGCAGATTTGATTTAAAAGTAGGAAATTTCATGATTCCAATGATAGTACAGATCTTCATGACATCTACATCTACATCTATGGTGATACTGGAACAGGACCCGGCTGGGTATACTTGTCCAGGGTGGAAAAAGGCAACATCACATGTGGTCGCATCAAATCAAACATGCAGACAAAATATTTACAGGTGCTAGTAAAAAACTAAGTCCGAGTGGATTAGTAGATCACAACAGGCTGCTGCTGGCTGCAACTGCCAAATTGCGGTCTAAGATTGGGATCCCTAAGTCGGATTATGATGATCTGACCACTATTAATCAGGTTCCACAGACTGTGTTAAAAATGCTGTGTGTGTGGGTGCTTTGATGAGGTGACCTGGTAGCAAATTCCAACTTCTGACTGTCCTTGGGAAGTGTGAGTAGTGGTATGCATCTATATGTTGCTCTGGATGTTAATGACTGTGTTGTCCACGCAGAGGTCTTTTTGGTTTCTGCAGATAATCAGGAATCTTGACAGCTGATTGGTTGCTTTGTGTTTTGTGGAACATGGTTAGTCTTGCAACAGATCTTCGATGTTGTAAGGTCGGCCATTCCAAGTTTTCTCTCATTCCAGTTACACTATCTCTCTTGTTGTAATTCCCCATAACAAATCTGATTGCTTTTCTCTGGATATTTTCAACATTCTCTATGTATTTCTGCTGATAAGGATCCCAAACTGTTTGGGCATATTCCAAACTTGGTCTGACAAGGGATAGATATGCCTGGCTTTTGATCTTTGTTGAGCATTTCCCTAGGTTTCTCCTAACCATGTTCAGACTTCTGTTTGCCTTGGTCACAATCTTCTGGATGTGAGGGCCCCAAGTGAGATCTTTTGTTAGCTCTACACCAAGATAGGTCTGCTGATCTACATGAGCAAGTTCTTCTTCACCCATAACATATTGATGGTAAAATGGTTCCTTCTTTTGGGTGATTTTCAGGACAGAACACTTTTTGGCATTGAATGACATGAGCCAACGATGGGACCATTCCACAATTTTATTAAGATCCTGCTGTAATCTTTCTGCATCTTCCTTTGTTGTAATAGGTCTGAACAGTATGCAGTCATCTGCAAAAAGCTTAATGCTTGAGTCCACTCCATCTCCAATATCATTTATATAAATGAGAAACATTAACGGTAATTATAAATGAGAAACATTAACGGTCCCATTACAGTGCCTTGGGGTATACTGGAGTCCACGTGAACTTCTGAAGAGGCTTCACCGTCCAGTCGGGGATTAGCGCTCAATCGGGCGGTCGCAGTATAGAGTGACATTAAATAACATCGCCACATATGGCAATATTTTGGTCATTTTTTTTGATAAGGAATTTCAACCAACTTGAAGATTATAGTGTATTTAATACCATTTATTAAGGATGGGTTATTCCGTGTATTTTCTCTTACGTGTAACGTATTCATGAATGCGTGCGTGTATCGTGTACACGTATGAGATAGACTCAAAACCAAAGGTCAATGGCAACAACTAAGCCTCAAAATACTTTTTTTTTACCGGGATGGGGCAATTTGGGGGATCACCAGAGCTATTTTTTAATACTCATAATTTTACGTCTAAACACCAAAATGTGACAAAATTAAACACAAAATTTTAAAGTGTTTGTTAATTCGTGTGCGACTGCCGAATTTTGCAACTTTTACACAAGCATCTGACAAGCATTTATCGGCACGTTGATACATATTTTCGGACTTACCAAGACAATAGTCGGTCAAAAAAATGTCCTAAAATTATGATGATATCCATTATGTTTTATTAATATGATCCAGTTTTGTTCTTGTAGTCATGTTATTAAAAGATCGCGTACCGCGGTCGGTCTGTAATCCATCGAATGTACATTGTTTTCCAATGGCTAGAAGGACATTGCGCGATCATTTCTCTAGTAAGAAATTGTGACGTCACATAAATTGCAATTTGTAAACAAACCGGGCGTCGTGGAAAAAATTCCTTGAAAATGGACCATGAAAAACTAGAATAAAGCTGAAATAATGTTGTTTTTGCTTTAATTATAAGATATATACATGTCTTGCTTGTAAAAGTAAATAATATCAACAATATATTACATTTTACTTATGGAAACGGTCGGGAATCTTGAGAGAAGCTGAGTCACTGAGAAGCTCTGAATTTTAGCGATAATGTGACATCGTTAGTTATAATTGTAGGTGCCTTTGAAAAGATTTTGTTTCATCCGTGTACACGTTTACCACTTATTTGTTACGTGTAACGGATCATGCGTGCGTGTAACGTGCCCAACCTTAATAGTATTTATACTTGTTTTGGATCTAATCAGCAATGTTTTTCAAAAAGAATGACTTTAAGTGGTAAAAACATGGTCAAAAGTTGTTGGATTACTTTTGAGTTGTAGTGAATTTTTTCGCCATTTTTTTCTCACTGTGCATGCCTCGATCAATTAAATCTGCTTAAAGACCTTTCCTCTTCACATTTGGATTAATCCGCGTCGCGGTTCCATAATTTGAAGATTTCTGGATTACTTTTGAATTCAAATCCCTTTGCATCCTTAAGATGAGGCTATTATTTCCACAAATCCATTCGAAATGTACTCATCACTCATTCCTTGACCTATTTTCTTTCAACTGATACGGAAAATCCACCAATGGCGACACAAATGGTAAATTTTCTGGCGTACAATTGTAAGTCCACCAGGAGAAAATGCAAATATTTTTCAATTTTTGATTTAATACTGCAAAAGTTTGACCCAATGATTTCTTTTTTGACCCAGTGAAATGATAGACATTTTTAATGATGATAAAGAAAATTTTTGTGAAGAAAAAGATGCCTTTCTGATCTCAAGTAAAAACTGCCGGGTCGCAGTATACGGCGATGTACATCTCCCTATTGAGCGATGTCGCCCAATTCAGCTAGTCGACCGATTGAGCGCTAATCCCCGACTTCGTCCACTATAACTGTTTGAGTATGAGATGTTATCCAACTCCTTATCCATTCTACTATCTAGAGTGTTTCCTCTTATACCCTAGTACTGAAGTTTAGCAAGCAAGCGCTGAGTGTGGCACGGTGTCGAATGCATGAAAAGCTTTCATCCCTCATAGTGTGCAGTGCACGCTTTTCACAGCGTGGGTTTGGAAAATCGCCAAATCCGTAAAAAGCCTGTAGATTGGGATATTGCGAGTATTCCGCGTGTATTTATAAAAAGCGTAAAAAAATAATAAGAAGCGCGTACTTCGTATCTTTCACTATATTTGAAAATTTCTTCGCATCTGTCACTGTCTGTATAAATGAACTGGCATCGCAGCGAAATAATTATTTTTGAAATTTACCAATAATGAACGATCATGGAACATTATGCTTTACTAGTTTCACACTATTACTTTGAATCACGTAATCTGAATCTGAAGATATATTGGACAACACTCCTGGTGGAGTCAAGCGTCCAGAACGTAATAAGTGGCTGTTGTAATTTGGTACCAAGAGCGAAGACCAGCGAGTATTAATTCCATGTGCTTGAGGTGATATGTTCATAAATATTGTAAAATCATTTGTTTTCAACTAAATGATGTTAGATGGAAAGATATTCTAATTACCTTCAAAATGAGTGGTCAACCATCTGAAATGGTCAAGAAATGGTGAAGTTGTGGGTGAAAAAAGGGTCTTGAAATATCCCCATATTTGGCCAAAAATTGTGACCCTGGTATTGCCATTGACTGTGTACTGTTCTGTCTCAAGACCTATTTTTTCACCGCGAAGGAGCATTTTACAAAAAAGTACTTCCATTTCATGAAATTTGGCTGTTACTATCAGATGTGTTATGTATCAAGGATTTGAGACCCACATTTTTTACTCAAAACTATTAACATTTAGGGGTTAAAAATCAACTTTTTCTGATTGGCCAACAATTTTTTGCAAAAGAGTGAGCTCTCTAGAGGCCAATTTGAGCCCACCACTACTTGATGGTGACGCGCTTTAAAACAGAGCATGTATTACTGTGTGATCGATGGCAGCATGTGTAGCGATCGGTCTTCGGTGAAACGAAAAACAATAACAAATGTTGAGAACTCTTCGGAAGTGGACGTACTCAGTTTTTGATACAGATGAAACAACAAAATATAGACCGAGGTGCTCAGCCATTAATACTCGATCGCCGACAATCTCCGTTTCATGTCTGAGATAATAGAACATCGAAAAAGCAGGTTACACTGTTCAAGCTTTTGACCAACATTATTTTGACACTAAGTGTACTTACATCATGATAGTTGTATCAATATATTCCAGGAGATAATATTTCCCACTGCAACTGCTTGTCTTGTCCACATTTTTATTAAAATCCGCTAAAATTCATCAAAATAGAGTGGCACTAAACTGATCAAAATTCACTTTCGAAAAATCACGATATGTTTAGTGCGCAAGCGCCGATTGCCTCATTAATAATTTGAATCCTTCCGACTCCAACAACTTATCCACTACGTTCCGTTGATCGCGAGAGCAAAATGCGCCACGACAGGGACCGGAGGATTTAGTCTAAAATAGCGTTGGCATTTCCGGGGGATTTCCGAGAAAATTGTTTTGATATTACAACATCGCGAGAGATCACAATATAGCAGTTTAAATATGACTAAAATTTGTCTAAATTGAATAATTTTTCGCATCAAGTCTAGCAATGATCAATAACAACAATATTTATTTATATTAAACAGAGGAAAAATAAGACGGTAAGTTGTGAAATCGAAATAAAATCACCCGTCACCAACTTGCTGACGGCATAGCCCCGCTATATTTATACACTATGTTACGTAGCGCTAGTGGACAGAAGAGACACAGCGCTACATCGAACTAAACAAACTAGTGCAACCAAAAATGACAACCTTTGTCGTCAGATTATTTCGTAAGCGTCATATTACTGCACGTTATCAGGACGGTATAAGGCTAAGCTTACTCATGTTACTTCTTTTAGCATTGTTTACTTGCTTTGCCGACCGCACAAGGGGTAGCATTTCGTCCAAGAATTATTAATTTCCAAAAATAGGGTGGGTTATTAATGCTATGGCTTTCCAGTATAAGGGTGTTTTCATAAAAAGGGTGGGTTTAAAATAAAAAGGGTGGGTTTAAATCACACTGCACACTATGTCACTGCAATGGCAGAGAGAAATCAATGATGAAATGGCCTGCATGCATGTTCATTTTCCTTTTTCAAAACAATTTTGGTACATCTTGATGATCTTCAATCTTGTAGATACGGTACGCCTAAAAAATTATCCATCATCAAAATTGAAAGAATTAAAAAATAAGAACCTAAAAACGACAATGAATTCAGAAAATTTCATGAGGACAAGGGATGACCATGATGACAGATCATTGTGACAGTCATTCAATTTCCAACATGAATTAGACTAGATATAGATGATGCGATAATGATCATCATGATCACGATGATGACACACGCCTACCTCTCAAATATCAGCCGAATAATCAGAAGCAATATAGCAACTGGTACCACAGCACCGAAATCTTCAAGTTGAGGGTATATATTTCCATCTGTACTTCTCAAATCTGCCCAAGTAACGTTCGAAGGGAGCCAAAATCGCTCATTCCAAAACCAGGATATCCCACCTGCCATGATGCTTTATCGTACGATGAAGAGCAGCGGCGAGATGTTGTTTGCACTGTTGAAGCAATCATCTAAATCTTGCACGATTCCTACCACGTTCGCTGGTTGTCGTTTAATTTTGAATCAATTCAAAACTGTGTGTATGAGAGAGCGTCTTGGTGATAAGCGTACGTTAGATCAGTTATTTGTTTCATATTCCTCTTAATGCGTTGTCAATGTTGTCAATGGCATGGTACTCGTTTTCAAAACGTTCTGCTCTGACATTGAAAATAAATCGAGGAACGAATGCGAGTCGAAATCAGCCAATTGTGAAGGGGTGTTTTTACCAGGTTTTTACATTGACAAGAAATTTCCCTAGACAAGCAAATTTTACATTTTGGTACTCTGAAATTACTCGTAACTTAACTCTTGATCTCCCGATCAATCAATCAATGATACAAGTACTTGCATAACATTCATACCCCATGGAGGAGTCTATTCTTACAGGAGACCCACGTGACTGTCCGACCACGGAGCAAGTAGAGTAAAGTTTCTTGCCCAAGGAAACAAGGAGATGAAAACCGACCGGACTGCGACCGGCCGGGGGCTCGAACCCACAATCTCTGTATTACGAGACCCGTGCTCTAACCGCTCGGCCACGCTCCCGTCATGACATAAAATGGTAAAAACAAAGTTCAGTGAAGTGAATTGAATAAAAATCTATCTTTGAAAAATGATGTTATGCTAATAATTAAAGAATTATGTGTGACAAATCCCAAAACTACTCACGACTTTCTTTAGCTTTCGCCTCTCAGGCGGGAGGCTTGATCACAAGTGACTCTCCACTCCACTAGTTTTCCCGCGAAGCTTGTTGACATTCTCACTACTTAAGATGTCATGCTAAGTTTGAGAAATGTTTAGGCCCTGTCTTTAGACCAAGTATTAAAATAAAATTATTGTATGTTTTTCGTCCGGGGTATTTGGAAAAAAGTGAGGAAAAGGGGGCTTTTTATTTTTTATTGGTACAGGACGAAAAATAATGTCTTAGAAAAACGATGAGGCTTTTTTTTTCTTGTTATGATCACGACTTGAACTTATCTGAAATGGTTCATTTTACAGTTTGTAACTTGCAAGGCTGCAAAATAAGTTTCACCTTGTGAAAAATATTTTAGAATTAGCCTAAGTTAGAGCTAACATATTACAAAATATAAAGAAGTTTGAAAAATCTTTCAAAAAATTCCAAGGGCTAGGACGAGAAACATGTTTTTTTTATTCAGCCTTATTGACAACTTTCATGATTCATTCACTTTGTTAGGGATGCACCTTTAGGCTGGGACTAATATTAGTCCCAGCCATTGGACCTATACTTGACTCGACATTTGCCGAATAAAAAACAAACAAACAAACTAACAAACTCACCCGGAAAAAAAATAATAATTTGCTCCACTGTGTGAGTTGAAAAAATAACTTGACCCACATGCACAACAGGGAAACATAGATTTGTCTGTTAAAAAATAAAACCTTCCGAAAAAAAATGGTGTGATTGAAAAATGTTTCTAACAAGTTGGTGTAGTTTGTTTATAATATTGGTGCCCTGCAGTGTCCTGAACCAATTTTTAATAAAAGTGATGGCGCTATTAACTTTAAAACACTTGTGTTTAGTACATTTTTTTAAAGGGTGATCAAAATGGGGTGTGGCATCCAACTTTGGTTTTGGTGTTTTGTTTTGGATCTGAATGTCTAGGGAGTGGAAGATCGGCTCCGAAGGGGTGTAAAGAACTAAAGTGACCCAAAAATGACCACTGAGAACTCAGGTCCGTATGCACAAAAGAGGTTTAAGAGTTAGACCAGGTTTAAAGTTAGACCTGGTTTAAGTCAAATTTTGTATCACAGCTAAAAATAATTTCTTCAACCAATATTGTCATTTTTTGAGTTGACTGTAAAATATTTGATTGAATCTTCAATATTTTAAAGCTTTTGCATTTCAAAAATGATTCAAAAGGTTCTTTTATGGCAGTAGTAATTTTGACTTAGACCCGGACTAACTTTAAACCCGGTCTAAGTCTTAAACCTCTTTTGTGCATACGGACCTAATTGTTTGTGCAAATTTGTACATGCTACTCTAGAAGCAAAAACAAAAAATGTTACTTGAAATTGGGTCTTGGAACTAAACTTTCAAAAAATGAGGCTAGGGAATTGAACATTTTCTAAAATCGGGCTTATGAACTAAAAAAATTTAGCTTGAAATTGGGGTCTACGGAGCACGAAGAAAAAGTATAGAGCGGCGTTAGAGCACCTAAAATCGGACCTTAAATGTCGTAATCATGCAAAACTTCACCCTTATTAAGGGACTGACCTATAGATTCTTCCCGCCACCATTTTCTAATTTAATTGTTCCTCTTTTTATAATAGACCTATATATTAAATGTCTGTAGCACTGAAGTATAGCTTTGGTTGATCATAACTATAGGGGAAGGTGGGGTGGTTTGGCCCTCGGGGTCGGGGTTGGCCCACCACGAGTTTCTGCTCACGTGACCTAGAAAGAATTATGTTACTGGTGATTTTTGGTCATATATAATGCATCAAATTTACCATAAAATTTACAAAACCCAGCTCATCTCTTTGTGTG